>AOTG01000267.1:0-79075 GCA_000347475.1 Penicillium paxilli ATCC 26601
CCCCCCCCATTTTCTCTCTCCGTCCTCCCTCCTCTCCTTTCGCTCTCTCTTCGCCTTTTCAACTGCTCGACAGTTCTATCGTCTCTCAAAACCTTCTTCCCGGCCACTCAAATAGGTCTAGACGTAGCAAGATGTCAAACTGTTGAGCCTCACCGGCCTCTTGAAGGCCCGATTGCAAATCTGCACCGTCACGGGTAGTAAGTATAACTTTAAATTTAAGCTTAAATGATCGACAATATGCTAACGAGTCTGTAGTGATACCCCAGTTGTGAGAGATGAAACCTCTGCACATGGTTTTGTGATCCCGAGAGCCACTTTGGGAGTGATGAGGTACCACCAGGGGGATGGGCAAGCCATTTAAAACTTGAAGCCTTTATGTGCTCGAGTTGAGCGGGAGCCCAAGACCAGGGCTCTTGCAGTTCTCATCCGACAGCCCACTCTCCGCAAGCCTTCTTTCCGCGCCAAGCGGAGATCCTACGAACCACCTTAGGCGTCGATCACCGCCGTCTTGAGCGTGACAAGCACAATGTCGAATCAGCCTTGATCCAGGTGGTCGGCGATGTTCGCGATCATGAATGTCAGCGGTGTCGAAGTGATTATGGCCCTTTCGACAAATGTGTCGTCTTCAACGACCCTGCTGGCCATATCACGGCCTGTGGCAACTGCACCTGGAACGGCTGCCGGCAACATGGACAAGTGTGAGTTCTGGAGGGATCCTCCGGAAGAGCCCGCCCGCCCTGCAGGCCCCACTCTCACTGGCACCGTGACTCGCCTCACTCATCGCCGCACTGTGTCCGATCTTGCCAGTGCCAGCAGTCGTCGTCTCCGCTCCTCTGCCTTTCGCTCCGAAACCCGTCATCTGACAGAAAATGCACGGGAAATTCTGCAGGTGTACCGGCAAAGAGACTTGGCAATCCACGGTGCAGTGTGCACTCCGAGACACGGAGAATGTGCTCGTCCGTCAGGGTCACTCGCGTGACGGTGTTTACTATGGCATGTTAGATTTACATGCGCGGTGGAGTCTACCAGACCCCCTTCCCGTTAACATGTCAGACGTTCAGGACATGATGGTGGAGCTCATCCAGGATTTGGAGGCTCTAGAGGCTCGTATTTGATGTGAGGTCGTTGGGAAATCTTTGTATATATACACAAGTCTCTTCGCAAGTCTCTCCAGGGCTTCACGATTGAATGTCTTTTCACTACTAGGTAGTCTCAAAATCTCAGATTGGCCTCTCACATTCATTCCTCGGTAGGAGATACTAGTAGAGCCGGTTTTAAGTTGGCAACTAGGATTCAATTCATCCTATTCCCAAGAAAGAGTACTAGTACAGACTTCAAATGTTGTTTAGCAATTGGCCATCTCAATCTCGAATTATTTGACCACTGGACTTCGGCGAATCTAGTAGTATATAGGTAGACTCACATTATTGTAGTATCAACATCTCTATACACTACTAGTACTAGTATGGGAGGCATTATTCCTGATCGTGAGTGTACTAGTAACAGGCTTATTTGAACGAGTAGGTAATGTAGTAGAGTACCTGGTTTGGCAATCCCAGGTAACCCATTTCTAGGAGGGATGCTATTTGGATAACCCGTCATTTCTAGTATTAGAACCACCTCTTCTTCCTGGTCAAGATTAGTATGTCTTATGCTTACTACTCTACCGCGGTCTAAGCATCTCTTAGTATCCCTCAGCCTAGAGAGGTCTGAGAAAAGGCCTATTATCGTAGCGAGTATCGCGACAGATATTGTGATACCAAGTAGAGGGTACTGTAGCGGAGACATCTTCAAAACGGCAGATATCTGAATAGTACTAAGGTAGGTACTATCTCAGTAGGTATCTCAGTAGGTATCTCAGTAGGTATCTCAGTAGGTATCTAGCTCAGTATCAGTGGTCCAAATAATATCTCTCAATCCATGGGTGACTGCAGGCGTACCATCGGGTAACTGGGGCTACTAAACCATTCTGGGGCTACTAAACCACCCTGGGGAAGGTACTCTATGGTACGCCTGCAGTCATAGTATGAATCACCCTATCATCCCATAGTACCTACCTCTAGGGCAGGGTCTTCTACTGTGATTGAATCTTCTAGTCAGTAAACTTTCTACACAATTCAAGTCTTTCACTCTAAACATCTTCTGCCCTATATCGTGGACAAATCACAGCACATTTCAAGTCATATCCTCTGTATCTGTCCTCGACAGCACCACTCAAAGCTCCCTTTCACACCATGTCTGCTTTCAACTCCCCAAAAAAGTCCCCCAAAAGGTCCTCTCATAAAAGAGAATCCTCCAAGCGGCCACAACAGTGGTTGTTTTTGCACGAGGAAATGGTCAGTGACACATTCAAACTGCGCCATAAAACCCTGGATGAAGTCCAACCCACGGGCTCTTCGCTGGGCTCGATTCTCGGAGTTTTGCACCTGGATCAATCCGACAGCTCTTCATATTGCTTTTGGATGATCAGCAACTCCCTCAAAACCGCTGTCCAGCTCCTCAACGATGTCAGTGTCTACTGCACGTATGATATTTACTGCAAGGATGACCCAGTGGTCACAATCATCGTTCGCCCAAACACCGATCCGTCTCCCAACACCAGTCAGACCCCGAGCGCTCACAGTTCACTCCGTGAGAGACGCAAGCTCAGCGGACAACACGATCTTCAAAATGCTCTTATTTGACCAAGACTTCCCTCTGATTCTTCACAGCTGGATATTATCAGCCGCGAACCCATTAGTGAACTCCCCGAGGAAGAAAAGATTGTACTCGACATTGGGCCTGGAAAAACCGAGATTTTCGCAACATCTTATTTGATCAGTGAGTGAGCTTCCTCTATAATTGATTCCACCAGTTACTGACTTCTTCTAGATTGGATCAAGGGCGAGGTTGAAAGAGGCGTTGATCTTGAGAGCATTGTTGTGACAACGTTGACCCCTCGTTACCGCCCTGTCAAAGTGACGCTGAACGAAGACATATGGACGAAGAGTCTACTGCGAGGACCTTCCAGTTTTCCCCCGAGATATGGAACGCTGCCAACGAAAAGAAGACTCTACGGATGGATCCTGTGAGCAAGCTGTTCCAACAGTATCCATATGTCCGCAACAACGCATTGCTGTTCATTCAGGATCTGTTTTCCTTCCTGCAGCCCGCAGCAAAAAAGCGCATGGACCTGTTGACCGGTCCGTATTTCATCGGCACCCCTTACTTTTCCGATGCGGCCTCACAAGAGATACTGGCGATTCCTTTTGACTCCAGTACTTTGAGGGGTGGAATCGAGAGGCTTCTGGGAACTAAGGCCAAACGTGACCAGGTTCAGGTCTTCTCATCGCATGACCTCGCTCCTATGCTTCTCACCCACAAAACAAGGGAGAAAAGGGAGGCGGTACTGCCAGAAACTTGAAGCACAAGTTCTCACTCCTCACAATGAACGATGGATGATTGATATGGATAATCCTTTCTTTACACTGCGGGCTTCCTGGTTTTGCTTTTTTGAATGTCTTTTTTTGCTACTAGTATTGGAAGGTTTGCTCTATGCTCGAGGCTGTTAGTTCAAGTTGATTGCTTTGATTATTTGCTTTTAAGAAGGTTGCTCTCTACCACTTTATCACGCAAGCCTCGGGTCCCTTCCCCGCTGCACTCAGAATGTTACTAGTATCTTCTTCAGCCTCATCTCTTCCGAGTCATCCCACATAACACTGGCACAAATAATTATTTAATCTGTAATTTTGTCGAGTCATAAATAAGGTGCTCAAAAGTCTTAAAAGTAGTCATGTATAGTAGCAGTTCCTAAAAAACAACTTTGTGACCTGGGACCCATTGATCATCATGCCGATATCAAATCTTGGAAAGTAGAATCGAAGTATGACGGGGGTAATGTAGGAAACGGCATGTCACTGAAGGCTTACCATAGGGCAGTATCCGGTTGAAAGCTCCAAAGCCTGGTACCTAGTACTAGTTAGATGAGCCATCACCTAGTAGATTGCTGCTTTTTTTTCATAAAGATACCTAACCAGGTACCTACTAGGTAATAGTAGCAGGTACAAAGAACATACCTTCCCAATGAATGAAGATTAGTACCTGCCTGGGTAGGCACGACTCTTCAACAGCCACTTCACCTTCCACATGATATTCAATGTGCCACACTTCTACTCTTCTTTGATCCTCAGAACAAGAAAAGTATCTGCCCTTAACAGAAGCCTTTTTTCTTTCTTTTTCTTTTCTTCAGAATGGGCACTGCACAAGAAACCCTCGTTCGTCCCCCGCCTCGACTCGTCTCATCGCATCATAGTACAAGCAGCGTCTCGACCATATCGTCAAGCAGCGAGGAAACTTTGTCTGAGCTCCAACAATTCAATGTAACAACCAAGTCAATCATCTTTGGAGGGTCAGATGGCGTTGCAACTCATAGCGTCGAGGTCCTGAAATGCATCCAAGCCAATGATGATAAGAAGATTTTTGACGTGTTGTGGGAAGGCCGCCCTGCCATTGCGAAATGCTGGACTCAAATCGACGACCAGAGGTTTGAATAACACCCCCCTCACCCGAATCCAAAGAGGATATTGCTAACATAGAATCTTGCAGATACACGAACGAGAGAGTCACGTACGAACTTCTAGAGGAGAAACATCCGAATAGTAATTGTTCATCTTCAAGTTTCGCCAAATTCTTTATTGCAGGAACGATCTGTTGCTCTTCGGTGTTCCCAACCGGCAGCATCTTGGTCATCGAGACGGTCAGGGGTGTCAGACTAGATGGTGTTTGGGCCATGCTTACAGAAGCAATGAAAGATGTGATCTTCAGGTGGGTGTCCGAGGGAGTGAAAACGCTTCGGGCCTGTGGAGCCGTCTGGGTGGACGCAGGGCTACACAATATTTTGTTCGACAGGGCTGGACCCCAGCTCACGGTAACACTCGTCGATTTTGAACTCCTTCAATTCTTCGAGGAAGAAATCGATATTACCGTTGAGCTAGCCAGTATATTTGGCTATGACATAGTCCACCGGCTAACCAGTGCCACTTGAACTTGAAACTATCCTGGCTGATGAACAATGGGACTTTTTCTGGGATGGACAGGTGGCTCGTCATACTAGTACCTGGCAACTTTTCCTGTTAAGAGATTCGAGAGCTTCGCTTATGAAGTTCCAATCATCAAATTACTACACCAGTGTATCACATTTTATAAAATTGTTTATACTATCATGTACTACTAGTTGAGGTAAATAGTAGTGGTCGGATGCTCAGAAACCTTGAAGCTGCGGCAAACCGCAACCACAACTTGAATAGTATATTAGTACTACTCTACTATGAAGCCAAATCAGATGGGAACGACGAAGTGTATTACCAGTACTTGATAACCTTCAGCACCAGCTTAATTCATCAGGATGATCATGATTACATCACAAACCATACAGACGAGTGCTATTGTAGACGTCTACGAAAGGAAGAAAAAATCAAGTAAAAATGAACCTTACCTGTACAAGATCATCATCATAACTAACCTAAAACAAAACCACGAGATCCGACATAATGATGAGGGGAAATAAAGCGATAAATTTAGAAACTTGCAGACAACCTTTATTTCGCCGATCAATCCCTTCCTAGGGGGATAAAGTTATCTCGGCGAAGCCGAAGACCCAAACAAACCGCACTGGAGTAAAAGAACTTGAAGGAAGAATATGCACGATCAGATAAAATAACCCTTGATTGGACCCAGCATTCAGTACTAACTCGTATCTACGCAGTACACACGCATTTCTTCATTTCTAAATACAGAAGCGGCCCCCAAACCTAGTCCTAGTATATACTACCTAACCCTACTTCACGACTCGTTGCCACGCGGGATGCACGATCCAAGCGGGGAACATGGGTGCAGCCGAATACGAGGTTTTCCCCAACTTGAATGACCCTACTCTAAGGTAGGAATTAGCGTGATGGGGTTTAATGTAAGGCTGGGAGATGGAGGCGCCAATGAGGAATGTGGATCGTAGTTTAATTTCTTGGGCAGGGCTATTCTTAGTATGTTCACTCTTGCGGGTTTGGGGTCTGTTCCTGACGATCTTGATGCTGTATTTTTACTAGTTTGGCTTGGTATACAGCGTTCGATTCGAGGGGGTGATGTAATAGGGTACCTACCTACGTAGGTAGATACTACTGCTATCTTTAGAAAAGTGAGGACTGCCAGTGGGTATTCGATGCCTCGGTTATTTCTCGAGTTTCGGGTTGGAATGTCATAGATGCAAGGGTGAGTTTTCCCCCACCTTCAAACACAGTGTGAATGTTCCAGTCTACTGTTGCCATTACTACTACCTGTAGTATGCTATTCAAATCTTAAAATTGTGGTTTCAGTTGTGCAGCTTGAATCTTAATGTGAAAGGGAGTCATATTATTCAACTTTTCAAGTTCTTCATGATAATACCAGTAACAATTTCAAAGTGTTTCAATAGATTTTCATAGAATATAGTAATTGAACTAACATACAGATGCTCCTAATCATGCCAACGAGAGGTTTTTAAGTAAACCGGGTATATATCACTTAAGCAAAAGTCATTTCCTTTAGTGGGGGGGGACATAACTGCCACCAACGCTCATGCTCAGACCAAAAAAAGGGGGGTTTAGAAGAAGAAAAACAAGGCACATAGGCCAATGTTAAAGACTCGGAGGAGAGGGGATGTCCTTGAACACATATCCCAAAATATCAAACTCCATAAAATCACACGAAGAATTCAAGTTTATTTTCATCAAATCATGTCCAACAAGGCTCGGGTGTAACGAGATTCGACATTTCGAAGTGATTCGTTTGTTGATACATGTCCATACTATTGAGGCTGAGTGAAGCGTCTGCACGAGACATATCTGCGCAGATAACATCGTTACCGTAAGGAGGTGTATATGTCGATGATGTCTGCACTGCATGGCTTAAGTCATTCAGGCCAAGATGGGCGTCGTGGTTATCCAGAAGTTGTGGAGATGGTGGGTATAAGGAATGCGAGGATGCAGCGGTAACGTAGCCATCTGCGAGTTGGTAGGGGGAGCCGGCAACAGTGACTGCAGGAGGAGACTGCAGAGGCGGGGTATATGCCATGTAAGAAGGAGAAGCGGATTCAGGCGAGGAGGCAATGGGGTATTCGGTGATGCCGTGATATGGGCTCGGTGGACCGGGAGAATAGTGGTCGATTGATGAGCGTGGTGACCAGACCAGAAGGCTGCGGTGTCGAGCAACGACATGACGGGGTAAATCCATCAAGGTCATTGCGAGGCGCAACTCATTGTTGAAGGGATCTGTAGAGTTATGCGTGGCAATAATGCGATAGATCTCTTCGATAGGTCCGACTGATAATGCGCCAAGGTACGCGCCACCCATTTCAGGGTAGAATCGATCTAATACGACACCGACGGCGAAAAATTGAGCAAGTACTGCAAGAGCACTGATCTCAGATTCCCCGCCTCTCATCATCGATGAAGGTGTCCAGAATAGCCACTGTCGAAGTATCTGGATGCGCTCGAATGATTGCTCGGCTGTTTGTGAGGGGTATTCTTTGCGGAACTGTTGCACGAATTCGATCAACTCTCCCAGGCGTGAGGAGTGCTCCACGTTGTGAGAAACACGCTTTTGCACGATCTCTAATGCCTGAATCGCTTGATCTAGTTGGCCCATGTCCTCTTCGATAGACAATGGATAATCAGAAGTGTTGAGTGCGCGGTGGCTTTCGACCAATTGAGCCAGTTCGGATTCTTGCTTCCAGAAGGGGTGCATCGATTCAAGAACACTGGAAATACCATGCTGAAGGGATGTCCAGCCTTGTCTGAAGAAGGAATTAGTTGGTTGCGTCGCTGATATTTCGTTACAAACGCCTACCGTTCAGTTGCTTGCCATGAAAGAAGAATGGAAGCAGCCAGAATTGCGTCACAGTTTTCCTTTGAGAATGAGCTGATAGCGGCTTGTAACCCTCGGAGAGCTGTGACTTTATGGTGATATGCTAGTTGCTTGGTTTCCTGATCTCGTGTAAGGAAGGCAAGGTGGAAAGCAGAGAGGGCGAGAATGGAGCTCATGACAAAGTCATTCGAGAGCGCAATGGCGAGGAAACTGCGAAGTCATGGTTAGCTCATCTAATCGAATTCAATCCGTTTATCCAAGACGTACTTAGGCATCTTCTGTGCCCACACAGTGCAGGCACTCAGTCCCCGCCGATGTAGATCAATCGAGAGACCGATAATGTGGTGAACTAAGCGCAAATCGGCGCGTGATAGTCCTGTCCAGCCTGATCGAGGACACTGCATAAGTTCAGGATATGGAGGAATGCCGGAGTGATGCCAGTTATCAATCTCCATTTCGATCTCCGGGGACATCAGCAGATCAGGCCCTCGCCGTTGACTTGGAGGACTTTGGGTAGCTGCCACATCTTGGTAGTCACAGCGGCAGTTGTGCTTGGTGCAATTACGACTGTAGATTCGGATATCAGAAGCGAGACTCTGGGGTTGTGAATGTTATAGACGTACCATTGTGGGAAGGTCTCGTCGCAACGAATATGTCGCTTCTTGCAGGTCTTACAGCCATTTCGAGACTTTGTATGGCTCTTGCGGGGAGGACCACCGCCAGGACCGGCCATTTTGATAGAGATATTTTCGAAAAAAGACGAAGAGAAGGGTGCCCGATACAGGCTAAGAATAAGAGTAAGGAAGTCAAGGAGGGGGAGTGTTCCTTGGTGGGGAATAAAGATAGCAAGATCAGATGTTCACACACAGAGTGAGCTAGGTCGATGAGTAGTAGTCGTATTCTTTTCCAAGGTTGCTTTTGTACACTCTTTTTTAAGTAGAGTGTAGATCACGGCGAGGAGGAACTTTCAAGTTATAAACGTTTATAGTCGGACCCCCAGATTAAAAATAACTTGGAGAATGTCGAAAGAGGCTCCGCACGTGGAAAATACGAGCAGATGCACGATTCAACTGCTAGAGCCAAGAAATCTCTAGTGGAGAAATGAAGATCGGGAATCAAACTGCGAAAACACTCTCGAATAATTATCCAGATGGAATCGAATAGGGTGATGATTCCTGGGGATAGAGAAGGGGCGAAAACCGAAAGCGTCTAGAGGAGGGAGGCGGGCTGCCTTTGAGTCTTCAAGAGGAAGAGAGAGAGAGCTTGGGATGTAATCGCGTCCCGACGGTCAGGTGCAAGTTAAATCGAATAGAGAATAGAAAAATTAAAATAAAAAAGAAAATACTGAAAATGTTAATAATATAATATAATATTTTAATATTATTATAATACACAATTTAGGAAAAGAAAGGTGAGATCAAATATAATTAGCAGGACGCCCAAAGTCTCCCGACGATCGAAGAGTTTGAGCCTCCAAACGACTAGAGTAGCCCCTCTGGAGTGCTATTCTGGACTATGGAGATGCGAGATGCATTTTGGTTGAAAACTCCCCCTTTGAGTGGCTTATTCTCTTTTTTTTTCCCTTTTTCTTTTCTTTAACCAGCTGCCTTCAACGGTTTAGCTTCAACCCTTTTAATCTAACCCTGAAGGGGTCCACCCGCATGTGAGCCATCATTTCACGGCCCAGGGATCTCCGATTTAGTTCAAACAACCTAAATATTCCCTGGCCCCAGAGCCAGAGCTGCACCCCCTGCTTAACCTTTGGGTTTGGCGGAAATACAGTCATCTACAGAGTCGTGGGAGAGCTGTCATTCTTCATTCCTGGGGAGGAGGCATGGCAAAGGGGTAGGGGGAAAAGAGGAATGGGGAGGGGGACACTTTGCTTTTTTTCGCTTAATTTCTGTAATGTAGTAGATTTGCTTTTACTATGAACTCCTTGAAATGAAACTGGGGAAATTCGTTTGCAATGATTCGCACTTCAAGTTGAAGTGCTACAACACTGCATACATACTAGTAGTACTTAGCATGTACTACTAACTACAGCAGATATTCAAAGCTCAAGTGCGTCACTGGCATGTACTTCATGCTACTGCATCGTGTGTTTTGTCCTATTTTTGTCTATCCCTATTCTACGAATGTATACCCCTTTTTTTAATAACTGTATACCCCAGGGCCAGAGCACAGCAAGATACAAAAGTTCCGATACCTACTGCGTGCATGATCCCACATAAAAACCGAGGATTAAGTAGACGACTGGATCGCCAAGGGGAGGTTTGATCGACCAGGATTGCCTAACAAGGCGCGATCGGGGACCCTGGATTGTGGATCACAACGTCCAAAGCCAAGCGAAGACCGTATACCGTGAAGAGTAAAGGGGAATGTCTATCGCGGGTCAAGCCAGGCCAACCAAGACCAGGCTAATTGTGCCCGTTTCCACCCGCGCGTGAGTCAGACGGGTTGAGACGGACTGAGATTGGTAAAGGCAACCGAAGATGCAGATGTCTCTGCTCAGACATACCTAGGTCACTAGTAAGATGGCTTAAAAGTACTTTAAAAACGGTGGTGGCGGGCGGTTAGAGAAATGGCAGTGGCATGATTGAAGTGAAGAGGAGTCCTCAAGAAGGATTAGGGTTTAATCTGACAATCTCACGATTGTTCAACTCTTCAATCCTTTCAATTGGCGTCGATGGTGTGCAGCGCAGTCCGGTTTCTCGGGTCGACGGTCCTTTTCCTCCCGCGATCGTGCCCCGACGTCCTGGAAACCTTTTAGTTTCTTTTTTTTTCCTGTTTTATTTCCTTTTGTCTTTTGGTTTTTGTATTTTCTTTTTCTCCTTTCATTTTCCCACATCTCCGTGGACGGTACCGACACACTGGGACGAGAACTAAGAGCGAACCAGGAGAAACTTCCCCCCCTGTCTTGTCAGGCAAAAGGCGTCGGGGAACTCAAAAGGGGAAATGACCAGGGAATCCGCAGAACATGGAATTGACAAGGATTAGACAGGAGATTTCAAGATACTAGTACTATGTACTTACTACTGTAGCCCCGGCTGAGGTTCCGATGACGAGATTAAGAGTATCAAAAGGGATTTACTGCAGGGTCCAGGGGGAAAGGACTAACCCAAACCACTTCACCTGAAGATCTTGGTGAGCCTCTACTCCGTACGGAGTATAGTAGTACCCACGATGAGAAGGTGGAGGGGGGGGGGGGGGATGGCCGATTGTCAAGATTTCAGTGGCTGTGTGACCGCCAATTCAAGCCCTGACGACCACGTTTTCTGGGGCTGCGACGCCAGAGTCGGTGTGGGCTGCATGGCTGCAGCTGCAGGCGAGGGATGAATACATCGACTTGGGATCCTGACACAACAGCAATAGAACCAACCAAAGAGAGAGTAGAATAGAGAAAAGTACAGCAGAGAAGAGTATGTACAGGAGTACATACTCTTGTACTACCTACATGCACATACTCTATCGAGCACAGTAAAGTAACCCACACGTGGCTCCACGATCCCACGGTGACACAAGCATACAATGATACATACAATCACACAAGCAGGCATACAAGGGTCTGTAGCAATGTAGCAGGTAGCAGACTCATAGGTGTGACGATCTTCTTCCTCGCGGAATCTGACCCAACAGAGCTACATACCATATTGATCTTGACGAGGGAACTATGGAGCACCAAGCAAAATCGAAGCAGAGGCCAAGAAGAAGCCAAGCACCAGGCGAATACGCTGGCTTCCTCTCACGGCGAAAGCGGAGAACCCCGTCGGGAGAACTGGGCGAACCATGGGCTGTGCGGCAGGACGAGTTCGCTTCTCCGCAACACTGACAGGCCCAAAGGATGGATGGGTTCAATGTTGATGATTGTGGTAGGTACCAGCGGTGCCTAAGGCGGTTTAGTCTGTGGAAGACCAAATCATCAGCCTATGCGAGAGAGTCATCAAAGGCCAACGAGAGTGGATCCTCATCGCGGTGAGCCCTTCGGCACTCGCGACATGGCACCAAACAGGGTTTAGTGTGAACTGCAGCATGATGGAGGATCAGCACTAAGCCAAAGTGAGATGGGGTCAAATGAGTCTGTCAACCAATGGATTCTCTGGGATTGAATGGATCCCTTCGCTGGTGCCAATTTGGGGGCCAAGTGTGCGGGAGGAAGTGACAGCCCAACTCTATTCGCATGCCGTGCGGAACGGAGATTTCTATCTTGTTTCTTTCTTTCACTGTCTTTCACTGGCCAGCGGAACGAGAAAAATGAAAGGGAAGTATTTTCATCTGGATACGCTCCACTTCAGGACTCCTTCATTCCGGCTAGATCAGGGGGGAGGGGGGAGAAACTTGAAGGAATAGAAGGAGAAGGCAATGTTTTCCCCGGGATAACGCGCTAATACTCCATAGTTCATCTCACCTGCTCCGATCTCTTGGGTTTTGCCATTGTCTTGCAGCCCAGATGATTCTGACTCAAAATTACCTGTGGAAGGTAATAGTAAGGTAGTAAGTTATCCAAGTCTGAGTACATTCAGGTACATCCAGTCATAGTTGAAACCCCAGAAACTGCCTCACAAGCCACGACATCATTCTACCCCAGACCCAAGATACTCACAATAGTTAATTGTAGATATAAATGTAAAATGCAAATGTAAGCTGCAGACTCGTGGCCGCATCGAGCAAAAGCACGGCCCACGGGCGAGTATCCCACGCTAACCAACTTTATTGTGCCAAGATGAGGTTATCCTGGACGCTGCTACTCTAGCCCTAGTTCAGCTATACCCTCTTAGCTCACGACGAACTACCATAACTCCATGTCTAGCACCCACCACCCACGGACTTCCTATCCTTTTCAACAGCTCCACGTCGATCAGGTCGAGATCACCCCCCATATCAAATGGACCGTTCGGTCGGGTGTGGTTTATGGTTATGGTTGGGGCTTGTTCTGACGATCCCCACTAACCCAAAATTACTCTAGCTGTGTGCGAACCCATCGGGAATAACATAGCGAACCAGCAGATAATTGGGGCTGTTGGGATAGAATCCTCCTACAGGGCTTAACAATTACAAGCAGTAATAATAGGAGAGAGGCGGGGAAGGGGGCTTATATTCTCCGAGACGTGGTTATGGTATACCCTCAGGTACTACTGAACGTGCTTCTACAACCAACAAGGCAGCCTTGGGAGATTAGGATGGTGATGTACAGCCGATGATCCAGGCAGTCAGAAGTCTCCCATCTCGATTGACAGCCCGAGTCAATTAAAGTATTAGCGCTAACCTTCTAAGCCACGTCTGCAATGTTTGCCTATACCTACTAGCATGGCCTGGGCTTAGACTCGGATTCGGCTAACTATCCCGTTGCGCTCGATCAAAGATGGGAGGCTGAAGTTCCCGTCTCTGCCCAGGTGCCTACTCTTAGTATCGCTTTTGCTTTTTCTTTTTGTCTTTTTTATTGTCTCTCATTTATTTCTTTTGGGTTTGTCATCCATGCCAGTGCCATCTCACCCTACATGAAGTCATGATGACTATGGCGCTGGACTGACCCCCTGCTCCCTAACTGTCGTCTACCTATCCTAGTCTACTCTAGTCTACTTTGATCTTTGTTGGTGGAAGGGAAACCCTCCTCGCCTCCAGCCCATCTTGGAATTTCCGAACATCACAATGAGGCCAACATGATGCAGGGCCAGCGCCTCCCGCTTCGCTTTTTCCGGTCACGGTGCAATGCATGACAAGAATAACCCACCAACATGGGACCGACAACATAGCGAGGTCATGAGGCGAGCTTTCACCTGCATCCCTGTCACCTATCAAGCACGGCCACTGTGCGCCTTACACTTTATTTCCCCCCATTCCCATATTCAAAGTTCTCCTGGACCCTCTCCCTCTCCCCTTCAGTGCTAGTCTTGAATTCAGATCCCATGTGGACGGGGTATTAGCGTTATCCGCTATCGAATTAACGTCTCCCGTCATCAGCCTCATTATCATTGTCTTGAATCCTTTCATTCTAAATACCCTACTTCATATCGTCTTCGTCAACTTGAAAACCACAGCTATAATAGTAAACATACGACAAAATGTTCCACAGATCGTCTATGGATGTGCATCTAAAGGATGGCCACATTCTCTGCGCATACTGTCAACGACCATCAGGCGAAGCAAGCTACTCCGAACTCGACCTGAATAACGTCCTTGGCGCAAGAAAAGGTAAGTCCACCCTCACTTCCCCCCGAACCCAAATTAAATGCAAAGGGCTGCACATGAAGTACAGCCCAACCCCAGCCCCAGCCCCAGCCCCGGCCTCCCCAAAGCCAAAGCCATAGCCAAAATTAACGAGGCTCTACAGGTAAATTTGCTTGGAGCGCCGAGAACTTCTCAGAGGATGCATCTGATATTAATCTGATGTGGGATGGACCCAATCATGAACCCATGTTACATGCGCAACTAGAAGATGATGAGGGCATGCATCATGAGGACAAGGTCAATTTGGCGGCTTGTATTAAGAATGAGGATGGGCATCTGCGTTACATGGATTGTTTCTAGCAACGTTGGGTTGGGTCAATTACATTAGTATGGGCTCGGATAAGCCGAAAACCTTGTGGGAGTATGCATGGACAAAGAACTTGAGGCCCAAGGTGATCAAAAACGGAGACTCGGTTGGAAGTTAGTGTAAAAATAGAATTTGAAAGAGTTTAAGTCACAGTGGTTGATTATAAATGCTCTTCTGCCAGTGCCAGTGCCAGTGCCAACGTCATAGTAGTACTCTTGCTGGCACATCTGCAGGTATTGTCTTTGTCCGAATCTAGTAACCGGAGACAGCTTCCTGGAATGTAAGCTTGATAAATGCTGAAATTTGATGTAGATGCATGCCAAGCAGATGCAGAACCGCCAGCATCGTACCCTGAGAAATAAGAAATAAGGAACATACATACGAGAGCTGCCTCTTTGGGTAAAAGCGTTAGGGGACTTTAACGGGCAGTGCATGTCACACCGCATCTGAGGCTGAAAATGAAACGAGGGTCTTGGAATAGACAAGGGGGTCCACCAAGCCAAAACAAGAAAGCAAGCCAAGCCCCTGGACCAGATCCTCAAGGCTCACAGGCGTGACAGGGTCAAAGAAAAAAGCAAATTGGCAGGAAATTAAGATGAAGTACGGAGTAAACTGCACCGAATGAACAGGAACCAGGGCCATCAGCTCGTAAAATGCATCCGTTTGGGGTATAGTCTGACTACAGTATTAGTAGTAGCCTCCATTCAGCCGAGGTAGATGGACCCTCCATGTGTCCGGACCAGGTTTAGTCCAACTTGAAATAGGTAGAGTCTGTCCGAAATAACCTCAAACGTCCCTATCTGCGATCTGCAAGTTCCATACTTTATGGAATGAAATAGAGGTTCATTCCGCGAGCCTAGTAAGGGACTGTGCTCAGGCGCACTGGCAGCCGAGCGAGCTACTAGTTAGACTAGATACTATAAAGGGTCCCCGAGGGTGAATGGTCATCTTGGCATTGGAATTTGGCTTACCCCGATTAGCAAAAGTCACGCCCAGGTAGGTAAATCCTTACAAAATAATAATTGGAGGGGCTATTTGTTCCTACGTCAGGTTAGTAGAACCCAGGTAACGCGGGGCAAAGATCGCTTCTCACCATTTCGTGGAAAGAAACGCGATTCGGAAAGGCTCGCGTCTTGGTATCGTCCCTATTGAGGATATTGACCAATCACTGTCCGTGCGGAATAAACTCGGGCAAGCCCGAGGCGTCAAATAAGCGAGGTTGAGCAGTGGGGTGGATGCTGCACAGATCTTCTACATGGTACCTAGTTATATGACGAAGTACTGCCAGTGGTGCTCGAACCAAAAAGGGTTGCAGGAGGATGCCAAAAATATCCATAGATCTTAGGACAAAGAGCGGCGGGGAGCGACGACGGATTTCCCAAGACAGCAGGAGGATAATGGTTCGAATACCTAGTGTTGGAAGGACTATAGAGATATCCCGAGGTCGTAGGTGACCCTATAGTAGTAGGTAGATGTACTACTGGAAGTTAGTATTTGACGATAGAATCATTTTGAACATCAGTATGCATATAGGAGAATCTACCTAGGTATCTAATCTATTTATCTAAGCTAAAAATGCCCCATGGTCCCATGGGGGGTTGAATGATAAGTGAATGAGGTTCAAGACCCGGTCCTTGAGCAGCCATATGCATGGACGTGGACATGGACGAAGACATGCGAGAAGGGAAAAGCAGAATCATGCCAGGAGAATTGGCCCATTGCAGTCGTCAAATATAACATAAATCAACAGCCATAGTATCGCATCAGGTCCTTGCGGTCATTGTCCTTATCTCCATAGATCATGTCTGACCATCCATATATCAGGTAGTAGTATAATGATGGTGACAGTGACGGCGTGACAGTATCCCATCAAGAAGGAATAGTATGCAGGGGGGTAATATAAATCAGAAAAAGGAGACGGAACGTGATAAAAAAAAAAGCAGAAACAAGGGGAAAGAGCAGAAACGCCCAGATGAGAGCTCATTATCTCGCATTGATATTGACCTAATTTTTGAACCTTTTTAACCCATTCATTGTTTCCTCCTATTTCTAGGTCGGGTGGATGATAATGTAAGCTCAAGGTTTAAAGACATGGAAAAGGAAAACGCTGAAATTCAAATGTTGAGGAAGAAGAAGCATAGGCCAGGAGAAAACTTTTCCTCCAAAGGCTCCAAAGAGGTTGTTTGTGTGTAGGTGTGGGAGTGCGTATTCCAGACGACATACTGCCGCGACACAGAGGTTTCATATCAAGTATTCGATGCAAGAGGAGCTCAAAAAGAAGTCCAGCTGAACCTAAACTTGGTAGACGGTGCGGAGCTTTTGAGAGACGGGTGGGGGAAGCTGCGAGAGGAATGAATCGAAGTTGGGTATCATATTTTTATATCCTTGCAGGACCTGTTCGAGATGTTAGTAAAAGAGAGTTCACATCCTGTTCTTCTGGGGGCGTTTCACATACTTGTTGGAAGGAACTCTGAATATCCCGGTATTCCTCCTGTGACAGCGACTTGCTTGGGAATGAGGCAATGGCCTGGAAGTAGTCGACCAGGCTCGATTCCATGGCCTGGGGGTTCTTCATCACCACGACATTGAAGCCCAGGAAGGCAGAAGCCTTCTCACGAGTGAATTCAATCTTGCTCATGGATTTCAAAAATGGGTTGGCGTACTCGCCCAGGTGGGGGGCCATATGGTCTGCTGCGCAGAGACCAAGACGACCAAGAGCCATAGCTGCATTCTCATTAACAGAGTCGATGACCTCTTCGTTGTTGATGATTGCCAAGAGCCCGTGGTAGATCTTTTCAACATAAGGGCCAAGAGCGGCCTTCTCGTTCACGGCAATTTCACCACATGACCAACAGGCGTTGTTCAAAACACTGAAGCCAGTGTGACGGTCGTCGTCGGGAATCTGATCCAGGTCGAGCTGCTTGATGAGAACCGGCATCATGGTCGGAATGAAAGGCTCGAGGTGGGTGAAAATGCTGATGGCGCAGTCACCCAGCAAAGCATAAGAGGATTGGCGAACCTCGTAGTTCGGGTCTTGCATACAATAAGTGAGAAGATCAAAGAATCGTGGCTGCGAGTGGGCGACAAGCTCGCCACTCTTCTGCGGATCAATTGCTTGAATGATAGCGCTCAGGAGGTCCAGGCTAGTAACCAAGAAGTCCTTATCAGGCTCATCAACAGCGTCATTGTTTACCGATGCAATAGACTCCTCGAGGTTCTGGTAAATGATCTTGGCGCAACGCTGGAACAGCGGAGCGCAGAACGGAGCAAAGGCATCACCGTAAGCATTGGCGATGTAACCAAGGCACTCCAGCAACGGGAAAAGCTCTCGTGACTGATCAGTCACTTGGTTGTAGCGCTCGATCAAAGCAGGCATGAGGATTTCGACAAGGTGCGGCTTAGCAAGTTCCGACATGACACACTCTGCAAGAGTTTGGACACAATCGTAAAGGATGTACATGTTGCGATCCTTGTACTTGCCGAAGCACTGGACGAATTGGCGGAGGATAGGCTCACAGTATGGGATGAGACCGTCATCGGACTTCTCTTCTAGGCTGGCGAATGCCGACGCAGCGGCCTCTTGTACCTTCTTGTTGTTGTCAAGCATGCGGCGCAGAATACCTTCCATCATGGGCTCGAAGAATTGAACTCTCTCGTTTGCATCACTCAAGTGCGATGCCCATTCAGAATAACGTCCAAGACACCAACAGGTGATCTGGCGCACCACAGGTTGGGCGTCATTCAGCAAAGAGATCAGGTATGGGACCAACTCGGGCAAATGGGGAGTGACAGCATCCATACAGCCATCAGCAACGGCACCAAGAGTCAGAACTGCAGCCTCGCGGTTTGGCCACTGCTCGTGGCGCAGGGTCTCCTTCAGGTAAGGCAAGATGATCTCAAAGATAGGATCGTGATAGACATTGGAGAAAACATCCAAAGCGGCAGCGGAGCACTTCCGCAGGGTCCACTCATCTTCAGGGTCATCCCCAAATTCAGAATCTTCAACCTCACCCTCGCTCAGGTCATCTTCATCCTCCTCTTGTTGGGGGGCAGCGCCGTTGGCTTGATCGCCCTGCTTTGTCGCGTTTAACTTGTCACTCTTGGATTTGGCGAACTGAGGCTTCAGATCCTCGGCACGGTCCTCGGCTTCAGCATCATCTGCGTCTTGCATCAGACGAAGAACATCCTCTTCCTCGTAGATCATGTTCTGGAGCAGCACTGGGATGATCTTCGACATGTACGGCGCAAGCGGCTGCTGCAATCGCTGTTGCTCGCCAGCAACAATCCAAAACTCTGCAGCATCAAGGGCCAACTCGGGGTCTTCTTGATTCTGCTGTTGAATCAGAATGTAGTTAACCAGCCCCTCCATGTGGGGTAGCAGCTTCTCTGGCGCAAACTCCACCAGCTGAGAGAATGACTGGCAGACCATCTTCCTTACTTCCGTATCCTGGTCGCCGGAAAGGTTGAACAACTGGGAAAGGAAGAAGTCCAACGAGTTCATGAGAGCGTGCGGGCGATATGGGAGGAAAACATGGATGCTGGTGAGAGCGAGAGCTCGCACACGCGGGCTATCGCGAGAGGTGAACTCCATCAACTTGGGAATGATCACATCAAGGGGTCGCTGGCCCTGATAGTCGCGGTCCAGAATCTTGCGGTTATCCTCGCAGACCTTGTACAAGGCTGCCATTGCGGCTTCCTGTGCGTGCTGAGAAACATCACCCGGGTCATTTCCAACCAAGGAGAGCAGCTCATGGAGAACTTCAGGCCAGGCTAACAGACCACCCTGTTGGACAACCTCAGTGATGATACTACCAGCACCGCGTTGGACCTGACGGTCAGTATCCCGCAGTGCGACCAGAGCGGCGGAACGAATGAAGTTCAGGCTCTCTTGGGGGATTGTACGGAAAGCCATGTAGATCTTCGTCTTCATATTCATGGCGGCGGCGAAGCGCACCAAAGCATACGTCGCAGCGTCCATGCCCACGGCGGCCGGGGCCTGCGGGGTGGAAAAGAGGTAGGTGATGTAGTTGACATAGTCGGGAGAGGAAGTCGCTTGAGCAAGCATCTATTAACGGGTCGAAGAAAGGTCCATCGATTAGCATTTCATGTTCTATTCGGCTTGTCAAGGGGGGTTCGCGAGAGAAAAGGACGACGACGAGGGGGAGGGCATCAGCAACGACTGCAGAAGAGCCCGGGCGAGGAAAAGGGTAAAAAAGAGGGATTTGCGATACCGTTTCAGCTTGTCTGCGGATTGACTCATCCTGGCCATTCAGGGAGTCTCTGAGGCAGCAGGCTAGCTGCCTCAATGGCTCATCTTGCGGTTGCCAATCCATGTTGGAGTGGGATGAGGTTAAACAACGTGTAGAAGCAAAAGTGCGTGTGGCACAAGGAGCCCCGCCAAGAATGTGCGGGCCCGTTGGATTCCCCACGGAACAGAGAGAGATTCTTGATTATTTGACTGTTTGGAACCTAGAAAAACATCAATATAAGAGGATATATGAAGTGATATTGGGGAAATTTGAGAAGAGCTAAAAATTTACCCAAAAATATTAAACTACAAAAAAACAAGTGGTAGTAAAGAACATAGGAAATCCTTCCATAGCCACAAGTAAAAGTGAGAGGGGGTTCACCTCCCGGCAGAAAAAATGAGGAGTGAAGGCGGTGAAATACACGCGAGGAATGTTAATACAGCAATAGTAGAGACAAATAATTAGAGATATAAGACAGGGTGTTGAAGGAAATAAATACAATCAATAGACAGTCGTTGGTTTGTAGTTACTAGTTGCACCCAGGGTAGTAATAGTAGTAGTAATTTGTGGGCAAGTTGCCCAGTGGTAACATTTGAAACTCCTTCAAATTTGTTCGCTCTCACCTCAGCTCGGGCCCGTTTCTGTTGCCACTGGCATATAACTACAACTTGAAGGTAGTCACGGTACAATACTGCGAGTAGTATCTTGTAATTCACCCTGTTGAAAACGCCAACGCCTACTAAGCACCTTCAGGATTGAAGTAGGATCTATCTGATACTAGTAGTGTACTAGTAGTATTCACTTCAGGTTTGTACTATCAACTGTTCATCATGTACTATCAATTGAATACACCGATTTCATCGGCACCACTGGCATGACACTGGACCACCTCAGCTTATGCCCAAACCAGCTTCTTAATATCATAAACAAGATGCTCCAAAATACCCGTCCGCTTCTTCGCATCTGCTAATGAGATAATATCCAAATTCTCAACCACAGAGGCCGTATCTACATTCTGCCCCTCGCCAACATTCATAGCTCGTTCAATATCATGGCAAATAGTTCGTACTCGATCCAGCTCCTTCACACTCCCTCCAGTAGGTCCAAGACGGGGGCTGGCAACTGAGTTCGCCATCGAGAGCGATTTGAAAGCCACGAAGCGCGTGGTGGCACGCTTAGTTCCGCGCAGCCATGATACAAGATCCCATTCGCCGTTTGAGCTAGCCAGAGCCTCTAGATTCTCGGGGCGCACATTAGTTTGCAGAGAGCGAGTGTTGACGCGGAGAGCATTTGCATCACCGTCGCGGTACACGATGACCAGTCCGACGTTGCTTCGTTCGTCTGATTGACTTTCTGTCAGGATTGAAGTGATATAAGTGCCGTAATGGATACGAGAGATCGAACGTAGGTCGATTCGCTCGAAGGAGAGCACTTTGTCGGTTTCCCAGTCAAAGCGGCAACTGTATACAGCTGCGTCAGTGAGCAGCAGGACGGATTCCTCAAATGGGAGGGTCCGCAGGGTGTTCGGTTCACGTGGAGTTAACATGGTCCAGCCACCGAGGAATTCCTCCGAGGGACTGCTAATGACGATTTTGCAGCTGGTATCGATGGCATTTTGTCGGATTTTGCCAACTGAAATACCTGGGTCGGTAGTCTGAAGCTCAATAGCAAATTCGTCAAACACATGCGTCGAGACGTTTCCGAGAAGATAATCGATGCAAGCCTGGGAGAAATAGTCGTTGACAATGTTATTATAATATCGAGAGAGCGTGAGACCAAAATCATTCAGCGCTCCGCGGTAGTCTCGCTTCCTGGTCCTGGTGTAATCTCCCTTGAGAGCAGCCGTAGATGAATACTGTTTCGAGATCGCATCTCCGTTGTCCGCCCAGAGAGTGTTGAACCATTGCGTGGAAGAGTCTCCCCCTAGATCAATGTGTATGCCTTCATTCTGGAGTTGACACTCTAGAGCCCACTGGCCAAAGGCGCACTGTGCAACTCCAGTACGGTCAAGGCAGTCCATGCAGTTCGTACGCACAATGCCTGCCTGTCTATCTGGCGAGTTGCCAGGTTTTATAGTGGTGTAGCTGAATTCGTCCAGAGTTTTCTTCACGCGATCGACCAAGCGTGAGACATTCTCAAACTTCATACCGCGGCATTCGTTGTGGAAATCAAACCACTCCATGCGTAATGGCGTACCGTCGATACCGCCTGCCTCGTTAAAGACACTCGCATATCTTTCATATTGTTCACCAAGCTTAAGTTCCCCAGCATGTTTGTCAATTAGGGAGACGGCCTGGATCTTGCCGTATCTCCGACTCAACTCTCGGAAGTGTCGCCCAAAAGCGAGTTGGTTGGTCTCTGCTGAGTGATGCAGCACTGGAATGGGTTTGAATGCATATGGAGTTTGAGAAAAGTATAGAGGAATCGAACCCCGTAGCTGGAGATAAGAATAAACATTGTGAGAAGGATCCCACTCTGGCACAGAAAGAATCTGTTCCGTTTCAACCGTGTTCGCGGTATTGCCTTCGTCATCAACACCTCGGCGAAGGTAACGCAGACCAGGTCGATTGACAGATCGTCGAGAGATCAAGGTCAGTAAGAAATTCCGTTTAGGCGCTTCGGATTCAACGGCCTCTGTGTCTTGACTTTCTCCAAGAATCAGACCTTCGGCGAGACTATCACTGGTAGACTTCTCCGGCTTGGATGCAGCCACTGTGAACTCCCTTTGCCCGACAAACCCTTGCAACAAAGGCAGAACGAAACCATGTGCGCCGTTATCAATGAATATAGACATAAGATGCTTGTTCCAAAAGTACTACAAAAGATTAGCGATCAGCAAAGCTAGTGTTGGGCTTTGGAGTATTGAGCTTCAGGACATACCAATGGGTCCGCCATTTTATGGAGTGGCAGCTGGTCCTTCCGAGTTTCCTGTGCACTAAAAGACCGCGTAAGGTCATAGTCATATGTAAAAAAGAAATTTCGCGATGAAAATAACAATTTCGTATATCGAAGTAACTTTGGCAAAAGCTCTGCGGCCTGATCAGAGCTCGGTCGACCCGTTTCACCCTGGTTGTTGGATGCCTCTTGCGAGGAGGCCTCAGTAGCCTCACCCCCCGCATGGGAGCTTTCGCTCGATAATCGAGGAGAGTCATCGAATGGAGACTCAGAGATATCATCTTTTTCTAAAGCACCCGGTCGTGGAAGGCCGAGGTTTTTGCGGGAAAGCCAATTTGCCGCAAAGCGGCCAAATCGAACTCGCTTCTCAATGACATCTTCTGCAATACTCCCCACACTCATGCCCCGCGCATGGAAAGTTTCGCGGTTGGGAGAAGTAGGTGCGCTACCTATCTCAGTCTCCCCGCCATCGGTAGCACCGTCAGGTATATCTTCATCAGAGCCCGAGTCCAGATCGGGCTCTTCTTGTGTGACTTCTTTGCGGGCTTGGGCAATTGCGCGGGTGGCATCTGTTTGGGAGGATGTGGGAATGACGGCAACGTTGGTGACAGCATATACTGGACGTCCTTGGATCTGCGCGACCTGTTGGCGCTGGGTGATGGAGACAAGGAATGAGTACGATGCGACGGACAAGAGGCCTGTTTAATCTCCGTGGTACGGTCAAAAATTGGGTCTATGTAAGGTGCTCGTCATTCCGAGCATGGGCTGGAAGTTGACATACCAACGAGCCCGTATACTTCTAACGTGTCTCGTCCTTCTACCTCCAAACTCGAAACCGGCAAAGCAGTGATTCTGTTTGTCCTGTAGTCGATCCGGATCGACGAGGCTTCGTTATTGCTTCCATTGTTGGGACGGGGTCCGTTGACGCCGTGCCCATGTAGAATCAAGCCGTCGGCCGCGGCAACGATGACGAGTTTTCGCAACAAACCCGGCATCGCGTCAGAGAAGGGATGGGAGAAGGAGGGAGACAGCGGTGCCCAGTCTGTAGCCTTGAGCACCGTGGGGTAATAGTACAAGTGAAGGGCATGCGCGCGCCCGCAAGTTTTTCGGATGGGAATCTTCCACGACAGCTGACCGGCGAATACATCATCGGGTTCGGGGAAGTGCCCCACCCGCTCCAAATCTATTGAATTGCAAGGAAATTTCTCAAATGTGTGTAGGAGAGGGAAAAAATGAAGAAGAAAAAGGAACAATGTCCACAGTATATACAATGATGCATCTCGCCTATTACCAAACCAACAAAATAAAGAGAAAAAAAATAAGAAAAAAACCATTCAGAGAAACCAGTGTCATATCCAATCATTTCATACGGGCATACCCAGTGCCTTGGTATGTGACCGAGTCGCAAACCCACGGGTATTTTGGATGAAGCAGTAATAATACATAGAATGCCCGGGGGAAGCGAGGCAGAGATGCCGGCAGGGCTGGTAGCTCGGGAGAGTAAAGACGAGGAAGGAAAAGCGTCATGGTAGGTAGGAGCCTCGTGAGGAAGGAGGAGGAAGCGCTATACAGCGGGATATTCGGAATCAGACGTTGCTGTTCTGCTTGGTATGCCGAGCCGTACGATCTCGTTCTTCAGTGCTCGCATATGTCGGCCCTGGCTCTCCATCGCTTTCTTCGGCTAGATCCTCCAGACCGATGGCACTGTGGTTTTCCACGTCGTATGAGTGAATGAGGCCCTCACGATCACCGTGACCGTTCAGGTAAATGCTGGAGGAACTCCGACGGTGCGGCTCACTGCTGCGACGAAGCTGCATCGACCGTCGGGTTTGGAAGCTCGCGATACCATCCGTGGGAACACCATCCTCATCATACTTAGGGTTGACCAAGTGGTGACCGTCAGGGTCATGTCGCGAGAGGTTGAGGAGATAAACACCGGTGAATATAATGAGGAATCCGCACAAAAGGGAGATGGTATTGACAGCATCGGTGGTGTTGAATCCTTGGAACAGAATGAAAGAGGCGCAAAGCGTAGCGGTCGTGAAAGTGACATAGTAGAGAGGATTTACGCTGTGGTGGAGAAAGTTTCTTCATTAGCATTGGCAGTCATAGAACGTCAATGGACATTGCGACTCACATGGAGGTTGAAAATTCGTTCAATGCCTTGTTAAAGTAATTCATTTGAGTGAGAATGCAAAATCCGGTGACAATGGCGAAGATATAAGTCGAGGGACGACCAAATTGATTATGGCCACCAAGAGTCAACTTGACAGCGATACCGAAGGCCTTGATTGACATCACGGAGACTGAGCCGACCGTGGAGCAGATCGAGATAAAGATGAGCGGGTTCTTCTTGCCATGTCTCGGAGCGACACGGTATATCATAACCGTAGAGAATACAGCGACGGCCAGGCAGTAGATGAGGAAACCAGGGCGGGTGGCGTACTCCAGCATTGTTTCGATCTTATCCACCGGTTGGTCGGGGGGAGCGTGGAGGACAATGACGACAGATCCAAGTAAACACATTGCACAACCCAATTTCCCCAATGTACCCAATCGTTCGTCGAGGAAATATGAGCCAAGAACCGCACTGTGCTGGGTTAGCTATGTTGCGAATCGTGCGATGGATGGATGAGAGGTGGTCGTACCCGATCAGAACACTCAGCGCACCCAAAGGCGTCACTAGAATGGCAGGTGCGAAAGCGTAGGCGGCGAAGTTAGCGATCTCGCCCATGGCGACTGTAATGAAAGTTAGCAACCATCTCACTACTTCTTTTTGAGTGCAAACAGAGAGATAGAGAGAGGCAGAGAGGGAGAAAGAGGAAGGGAGGGATGGAGAGTTCCGTACGCATTATGACACCAGCCCACCAGATAGGACTCCTCAGATATGAGAATCCTTCGCCTTCGAATCCATGTCGCTCGGATGCATGCATGAGGCCCTGTTTGGTGCACGTTAGTATCTCTCCAGCCCATTGTGATCTTGGTTGTTGACTATCGCTTCAGCCGCAGCTTCTTCGGTCGGGGAATTTGCGCTCGAGGCAGACGAACCTTCTTTGTGATCACGAAACTTGTGCCTAGCGAAAGAAGCGTGTTAGCCGGTCATCCATGGATATGCAAATTTCGATTGCGAACGCACCAATTGCCATTGTTGACACGATGGCCAATATAAGACCGACATATCTATTGAACGCCGCGCGCTGGCCGTTAGCATAGGTGGCCTCGGTGGCCCACCGAGAGAGCCCGGCGACAAAGGAAAGGAGCCAGACTCACTTGTCTGGAAGCATCTTGTTGAAATTGAGGAGCGGAGTGCTCCTACAGTCGAAAAACCCCCAGTGCTAGCGATGAAGAGTTCGGGGAGATAGAGGGGGAATGGGAAACGAGTGACGGCGAACGAGAGACAGATCAAACGAAGGGATTGCGGCGATTGCGGCTAGATAGCGAGAACCGAGGAACTTTGAAAGAACCACGACAGGGTGTTGTAAGGGGGTTGAGGCGCAACAGAAAAATGAGCCAGCCCAATAATTCTGCCAAGGAAGAAGGACGAAGGATGAAAGTAAGAAGTAAGACGTAAGATGAGTAAAGGTCAGAAAGCCCAGAACAAGCAGAAGTCAAGTTCAAGTTGTGTTTGGTGCCTGCGTGCGGTGGGGTTCCGTTTCGAGACTGGGCCGATCGGGACGCGCGTATGAGGAAAGAGCTGAGGACTCTCCTTCCACTTTTCACTTTGCACTTTGCACTCTCACTTTTAGGGTACTAAATAGTATTATAGATAATATAATACTATTATTTTGAGTATAATTAGCTAATAGGTAACCTCTAGGGTAGCCCTACTGGTATAGGTACTATGTTAGGTCTATACGTACTAACATTCTAGCAAGGTGAAACACCTACTACATTTCTCAATATCAAGAGTACTATTAGACTACTCCATAGTAACAAACTACTCAAAACTAGAACAATTACTCTTTCTACTACTCTATTACACTGTCACCACTCCCCAGGAACACTTTTCACAGGGGCTTCTAGGCAGGACCCTGTTCCAAGTTCGTGGCGGAGATCGTCGTTTCATATCGATCTTGTCCAACCGCATTCGGCCGTCTATACATAGCCCAGGGCTCCACTCTGGGCTTCCAGGGCACTTTTGATGAGATCTCGCTTGGCTCCATTCATTCATAAAAAGGAGCTAACCGATGTGCAGATTGTACGGAGTAAATCAAGCTGGGACCTTCTTCCTAGTGGGTACTTTATAGCAGTCATTACCTACTGCTGCTTAATTCAACACTGCCAGTGGGTACAAAAGTAGCCCTGCAGTATACTGGCATCCCGTGGTCCCTGCACATGCAGCCGCGGGACTGATTGTTGATCGACAGGCCTAAGGTCATTTCCAATACCAAGGTCATTCAGAGTGTCCAGGTGAAAGAGTGGCCCCTATACACTACAATCTATACTAGATTAGTACCTAGGCACTACTAGTAGTTATTCACCTCCTAAACTAAAGAAAGAAAAGAAAAATAACTACCATGGGGTAAATGTGGCGGAAGCTTAATCTATCAAGTCGAAGCCCAAGACCGAAGTTGTGGCACCCCAAACACCACTTGACATTTCAAGGCCCCGCTAATACCCTAGGGTAATAACTGCCCGGGGCTTGCAGTGGAGCGGCTCGCACTCCGAGTGCCTCCCCGAGTGTTCGGCTATAGCCCTGTAGCAGTGGTGGTGGATCTCTGTCAATTTCGACACAACCATCACTACCGTGTTGATGCCTGTAGATTAACCATAATCTATGGCCATGACTAGTAGACGCTGGTAATTACTACATAGCACTAAAGTACTATACTGTCGAAATCGATATGAACTAGGCAGGACCATCTGTGACAGGACATTATCTCATTGCAAGCACCTAACCTAAATGATAATTTCACTATCCCACCACCACGACTCCAGCTATGTGACATGCTAATGAAATATTGTCCAAGTCCGAATGAACAAGGGGGGGAAAACTCCTTCTGGCGCCCTAGCATAGTTTTGGGGGTGAATCGGAAATTGTGGTATCATGCGCAGATCGAAAAACATGCCACATCGACGAACAAAAATCATAACGAGGCAAAAATATCGAGAAACAGGGACTTTGCGAGCGTTCGCAGGGGTATCGAGCACCACTCGGGGTTCATCTCTAACAGGAGGAGAGAATGGGAGAGATGGCACCCGAGGGTGAGAGTGGGGGTTGGAGAGATAGACAGAGAGAGAAGAGGGAAGGGCGGAGAGGGAGAGAGAGAGAGAGAGGGCGGAGAGGGAGAGAGAGAGAGAGGGCGGAGAGCAGGAGTGGTTAGGACGTACCTGGTGATTCAATTCTCGGTCAATATGCATTACTACGTCCAAATTGATCCGGCCGTCGCTAGTAGGTTCAAAATTAGTAGATGGGGTGTTACTCTGTTGTAGTTGCAAAAACCCTCGACCACCGCTATCCACGAGAACAAAGCCAAACAATCGGCCGATTGAAGAATGCTCTGGTCTGAGTTATCGTGAATATTGTGGCCACAGAAAAGACGACGCGCGTGTTGTTTACGAGGGTCGGCGTCGCTTGAGATCGGGGTTGATGTCCGCGAAGTCCCACTCGTCTTCATCTTGCTCACGAGATCGTTTGGCAGACGGGGTTTCGTTGGGTTGGGAGTCAGCAGGAGAGTGATCTGTTTCGCCCAGCTCAATGGTCTCCGAAGTTTCAAAATCCGCGTATAGATCGTGTCCCTCGCTCTCGCCGGTCTGGGGTTCAGTGGCGTCAACTTCCTCACCAAGAGATGTTGTGGTATGATCCTTGGAACTCTCGAGTAGATCGTCGCGGTCATTTTGAGTAGTCTGCAGCACATCTTCAGCGATACCGAGCAAGTCATCCTCCGGATCGAGTTCGTGTTCTTGGAAGTCAAAATCTTCCTTTGGCGCATTCTCGACAGTAGACTCGGATTCCCCTAAAGATTCGTGGTCTTCGGCTTGGTCGACTACCTCTTCCTGATCTTCAGTTCCAGAATTAGGTTGGCTGGTAGGCTCCTCGTCGTGTGTTGTTGTGAGGTCAATGGCGTCGGTGTCGACTGTGGCCTCGGGCTCCTCTGCTTCCTCAGGGAAAGCTTCATCTTCATATTCCCCATAGTCTTGTTCATTTTCATGTTCGTCTGCTTCGGGTACATTCGAAGTTTCGTGATTTGAGTCATGTTCACTTTCGTGTGCGTCAAGTTTAGAATCTTCCTGGGGATTAGGCCAGGAGTCTTCGTTCGTCTCCAAAGGCTCATTCACGAGCTGGCCCGGCTCCTGGGTTGTGGTAATGGTAGCCGAAGATTCGGCCGTTGAAGCTTCAAAGCCACCATGTCCTTCTGTCAGATCTTCTCGGTAAGATGCAAACTCCTCTGTATCGTGAGTGCTCTTGTTTTCGTCGTGGTCACTTTGCGGAAGGGCACTGTTCTCATCTGGTTTAGAAATATGGCCATCATCTTGAGCTTCAGCTGTAGTCGATGCTGCTTCAGACTCATCTACACCAGAGTTCTGGTTCTGAGAAGCGTCGTCGCCTCCCTGATAGTTTTCAATCTGAGGTTTGCCGGCGGCCAAATCATCAGTTGGCTGATTTTCTTCATGCTCGGTTATATCTTCGTTGCCGCCATCTTCATAGTCTACATCCCATGCATGGATCTGAGACATTCCTTTCCCTTCGTTTGCAGCAGTGTCAAGCCCGGCAAGCTCGGAGTGAGCGCATATTTTGCTACTCAAAGTAAGGTAGAGTGCATCGGGGTCATTGATGCCATCGTTATGACTGAGCCGGACATAAATATCCAGAATACGATGCAAGGTCATCTTGGAATTGTTCGTCGAGTCCTGGGGTGGAAATGTTAGCATTGCAATGGAAAAAAGTATAAGGGGATGTGCCTGACTTACCTCTGTCAGTTGAATACCAAGAGAGTCGATATCAATAACGAGTACTTCATCATCCGCGACATTATCCAAAAGTACCTCACGAAGAGAGCCGAATAATCTACCGACATTGTCATATGCAACATCTTCGTCGTGCAAAAAGAACGTTTCTGCCGAGTCACCTTCGAGGGGTGGGAACAAAGAGATCTCATTATCCTGATATAGCACTTTCACAGGGTGCAGGGACTCATGCTCATTCGCGCTATCTAGCTCATTGGCATGTTCTTGATCATCTTGGCGTTGGATATTCTCGGGATTTTCGTCGGCTGTAGGGTTCGAAGTAGACTGTTCTTCGACGGGGTGTGAAATTTCAGGCTCTTCAGCAGTAGATGCTTCTAATTGAGAATGGTGCGCTTCCTCGTTTACAGCGTCGTTCTCTGTAGTAGGTCGAGCTTCTTCATCTAAGCTTGTTTGATCGATGGGGGCGCTAGAAGCAGTAGCCTGGGGCTCATTGGGACTTTCAACATGATCCTGTGCAACCGGTTTTGATTCTTCAAAAATATTCTGTTCGAGCGGTGCAGTCTCTTGGGGTTGTTCAATGTTTGCGGTTTCGGTTTGTGGTTCAACGTCAAGTTGCAGGACCTGCGTCTCGCTTGATGGGACAGCTGGGGGCTCTGTTGGTTCGGGAACCTCTTGAGTTAATCCCACAGCCTCTTCAACGACTGGCTCTACAACATCTTGGCCTGGCTGTGGGATGATCTCCTCATGAACTTCCGCGGTTTCTACCTGGATAGTTGGCACGGCTTCCACAATCTCTTCATCTTGATCGCCCTCGAGCATGTCGGCCTCGTATGTCACATTCTCATCTTGAACATCGATGTCGTGATCGTCGTCAACCAAGGTGTCCGCATCGACCATCGAGCCTTCGGAAGGCTCGTCGGCCATATCGGCATCATTATTGACATCGTTGAAAAGAGAAGGTTGGGAGGTAGGCGGGAAATCTTCGGCTCCAACCATGTCGCTATCCATGTTTGAGGCGTGGTCTTCCATCAGATCGATATCGATGTCAAAGTCATCAGCCTGCCCTTGATAGGGCGAGGCCATTTCCATTGAGTCCTCGGCGGCTGGGACCTCCATGGCTTGAAAAGGTAGGGCTGAGGCAGCCGTCATATCATGTGAAAACGCGTCGAAACTGAACGTGAGGGAGACGTGTAAGGCTTTCAAAGGTGGCGGTTACGTGACGGGGAATGTGAGGTATCGGGGGAAAAGGCAGGGATCACTGATTTCTTCACATCTAGATTCTCCTATGACCAAAATCCCGAGGATACAAAAAGACCCTTGATGCAGGGGAGAGGGCGGAGGGGTGACGTGAAAGAAGAAAGAAAAGATGAAGTGCCTCACCAAAAAGCCGGACTAAGCGAAGGGGGGAGTTGGGCGCACGGGCCAACGGGCCAAAGAGAACAGAGTAGCTGCCCGCGGGCCAGTCGTCCATCAACATATCACCAAGGGGCTCTCATCAGTCTGTAGAGTCCACAGAGAGAAACACTGCACTCGGATACCTCTTGATATCAATCGCTTATTATCTGATATCTACTCTTGATCGCAATGGTAAGATATGCGTCTCTGCCCTACAGAGTGCTCATGGAGGAAGCCCATAATAACCACCGTTCTTCCCACAACAGGTCGTTCTAGCAGCATCGATATGCACTCGCGGAGGCAAAGCGGTCCTCTCGCGCCAGTTCCGTGAAATTTCCCGATCACGCATTGAGGCTCTGCTTGCCTCATTCCCCAAGCTCGCGGATTCAGGAACCCAACACACCACTGTCGAGCAGGACAATGTTCGATTCGTCTACCAGCCATTGGACGAGCTCTACATTGTATTGATCACCAACCGCCAATCGAACATCCTACAAGATATCGACAGTCTGCATCTGTTTGCTCAAGTTACTAGCAGCATTTGCAAGAGCCTGGACGAGCGGGAGATTCTCCGCAATGCCTTCGAGCTGCTGAGCGCATTCGACGAGTTAGTGACACAGGGCTACCGCGAGAATCTCTCTCTTTCTCAGATCAAGACCTTCCTCGAAATGGAGAGTCACGAGGAGAGAATCCAGGAAATTATTGAGCGGGTATGTGGGAAGACGTCTTGCGGGGTTGCGCCAGTGCTAACATGGCTCGACAGAACAAAGAGTTGGAGGCTAGCGAGGAGCGCAAGAGGAAGGCCAAACAACTGGAAATGCAACGTAAAGAGGCTGCTCGTACAGGTCGCGCTGCCGCTCCAAGGGCGCCCAACTACCCCGTCTACACACCTCCTACACGCCCGGCCGTGCCAGACACATACGATTCCTACGAGGCGGAGAAGAAGAAGACATTTGCCAAGTATGCCTACCACCCCCTGATATAAGGACGGTTCTGTGAAGTCGAATAGTCTCTAATGTTCATTTTTACTAGGCCTCTCCCCTCCCGCGGCAAGGGTATGCAGCTGGGCAAGAAATCCAAGGCAACTGACATCTACGAGAAGGTCCGGGGTGACCTAGGCCCCGAGATCGAAGAGTCCAGCCCGCTTGTTGGCTCGGAGACCTCAACACCTGTGCCAGAAGTTCCTTCAACTCGCGAATCGCTCAATGTGGACCGAGACCCCGTCCAAATTACCATCGGCGAGACAATTTCCGCCACGCTCACTCGCGAAGGTGCCTTGAAATCATTTGAAGTCAAGGGTGACCTCCAGCTCCGCATCACCGATCCATCTTTCACAAAGCTCCGGCTTGATCTTCAAGCTAACCCAACTCATGGCGCCCAATTCCGAACCCACCCCAACGTCGACAAGGCCCTTTTCACCAGTTCTTCGACCATTCAACTTAAGGATACCTCCAAGCGTTTCCCCGCAAACAACGCTATTGGAGTCCTCCGATGGCGAGTGGCTAGCTCCGCTGACAACGCTGAAATTCTCCCCATTACTTTCACGGTGTGGGTCAACAAGGGCTCCGATTCGACTACTGTGACGGTTGAGTATGAGCTTACCGGCTCAGACAGCCTGCAAGACGTCGTTGTTACTATTCCATACGGTGCATCTGAGCCTGCGGTTTCCAGCTTCGATGCCGTGTATGAAGTCTCCGGTGACAGTCTGGACTGGAACCTCGGTGCGGTCGACGAGTCAAACCCCTCCGGCAGTTTCGAGTTTGAATCTACCGACGGAGATGAAGACGTCTTCTTCCCAATGAGTGTTCGGTTTACCAAAACCCGACCTTTTGTTGATGTTGACGTTCTTGATGTTGCTCTTCTCGAGATGGAGGGAGAAAGCACCGGTTTCCACAAGGATGTCCGCAGTGTTGCGGAGAACTTCCTTATTGAGTGATTCACGAGTCGGATTGTATAGAGTTTGTTACTTAATGATGTTCGGAAAGTTGCTTGTCTTCCACCTGGCACCCTTTTTTTTTCTGCTTTCAAGATCGTGTTCTAAGCCCCCTGTTATCTGATTATCTTTCATGGTCCCATCCAGGACTGTGTCTCTAAATTTACTTAAAATTGACACTCAAAATGACTAGACCTTACCAAGATTCAATCAGTTACTCCTTCATACTAATTACTTGGGAGTGAAGGGAAAATCCGGCGGTGATGCTTGATCTAATCATCAACGCGTAATTCACCATCGACTATTGGACGACGTCAGAATTATAGACTTTGGACGCGACTCATGTGCTAGTAACATTAGCGGTAGAAACATGCACACTGGCAGCAGGGACAAGAATGGCTTCCAAGGTTGTCATTTCCGTCAAGCTTTTCGTACCTCACTCCGCATCCGTGGATGCTAACTCGCTGGCTCTTGAAGCAACCAGGGACATCCGTCCATATACGCCACCACTTCCTAGCGTCATGTTTACATTTTATTACAGGCCTAGGCCATGGTAACCATTTTGGGACATAGGGCACGCTATCAGAATCACTTCCTGGTCTCAAGAGATTGAGTTTCTTCCAGTCTTGGTAGGGTTAATGTCGGCGACTCCGATTCCCAGTCCTCGGTCACCCCCAGAATGTGATCTCTCCGCTTACTTGTGCCATCAACGAAGTCTTAATCTGTCGGTTTCAGAAGCCGAGGCAAAAGCCGCAAAAAAGATCTGATATCTCTTGGTGGGTTTGTTGATGGGCATAACCATTGTTTGGGTGGGATCCGAACGGATTCTAATGCAACACCGCAAGTCTATGGTCGATGGCGAATCGAAGCACTGAATCAGTTATGTAGACTGGTCAATTACCTCACGGAAAGACCTCAAATTCGCCTCAGCAAATTTTGAGGGTCTAGGGGCGAATTTCTGTTGTAGAAACACTACAATGTCAACTTGGTGGCCAATTTCCACAACTTGAAGCTTCAAGCTGTTGCTTTGTTTTGGGTACACCGTCATTGCCGGACATCTGCCGGGCAAGATTTAGGTTGTGCGTTGACCCAGACGTAGTTGAATATTCCAAGGGGTTATTGGTTGTTGGTTTCTTCGCACGCAATGTCCCACATCTTCCATAGGCCATGTCCTCAAGTGCCTATAAACTCCCGGTACCTCCTTCATCTTCGTTTTTGTAAGACTGATGATTGACACATCGGGTCTGCAAAAAAGCCCCATCAAAGACTCAGGTAGGTAACGAATATCTATATGCATACAAAAGGCATGTTCAATGCCTTTTTAACGCCCCTCTAGCTAATGGTGGTCTTTCTAAAGGATATTCAAGTAAGGAAACTCGGGGATTTCGTCATGAGCAATATTCACTTTCCATCATGGACGGAGCAGCAGAGCTTGTTCAAATTATCATGTGCTGATGCCGAAACATGCAACCAGCTATCCAGTGTGGTAAGTTATACAGGATTCCAGCTTGCAATAGCCATGGTCTAGTAGTACATCCGCCTGATATGAACGATTTAGGAAAACACTTTTCCATCTCTGCAGAGGAATGAGTCTGAGCTAGGTGCCAAAAAGATGGCCATTCCACGTCTTGCTGAAGGTGCTGAGTCCGCATTTACCTCGCCAGGGAGGTTTCATCGCCGTCATGTGCGTCGGGCCTGTGAAGCTTGTAGACAGAGGAAGACGAAATGTACAGGAGACAAATCCGGATGCCGGAATTGTCGAGAAGCCGGTATTATATGCTGCTATACTGATGGTAAACGAGAAAAATCAAAACGGTGAGCCGATTCTGCCCCATAAATAGCCATATAAATGCAGGTATTAACCAAGTTTTCGATATTGTGTAGTCAATTAGCGAGTCTGTCCGCCAAAGTACAGGCATATGAGGATGTTATCAGCAAATTGAGCAATCGATTTGGGGTCTCCGATGAACAACTCGTGAATATCGCGCTCGCAGTGGTAGGGAACCCGACTTATCTCCAATTAAACATCAATATCTGAGTTAGAATAGGACTCCGCTTCTGATCTAGCATTGGAGGGTGGTTCCAATGCTACAGGAGAACGGAAGTTGACTTCTGAGCCACCTTCTTCACACCCCTCTGCTGATGCGCCCCTCGACCTTGTTGACCATACAGAAGAAGATTTCAATAGAGACGAAGTGGCCCGATCAACTGGCTTTATGGGTAAAAGCTCGGAAATTACCTGGCTCCAGAAGCTCAGTAAAGAGGTCAACAATGAGACCGAGGAATGGCCGTGCAGCAATTCAAACGCAGATGATGAGAATGGCCTGCCTTCTCCAACTTTGACTCCACGCCCTGAAACTACAAACGATTCTCTAGTGGCATCCTTGAATTACTACTTGGATGACTTGGAAATCCCAAACACAGACAAAGTTGATGCTAATTTGGTACCCTCGAAAGAAACAGCCACCAAATTGCTCAACTCATACCTGACCTCTGTTCATCCATCTTACCCAATTATTGGGATTTCCACCTTTGTTTCGCAATTCCAGGTCTACTTCAGTCAGCCTTCCCTGAAGCCTGGGAACAAATGGCTTGCTATTCTCAATCTCATTTTCGCAATAGCCGCGAAGTATGAAGAGATTTCGAATACAAGTCAACTTGAAGAAGAGGAAACTCACCAGACTTACTTCTCGCGAGCACGAATTCTCAGCCTACAGGATCAATTGTTGCATCATCCTGATCTTCAGCAATTGCAAGTGGAAGGGCTTACCTGTTTCTACATGATCTCGTCTGGTCATATCAATAGGTGAGATATGACGTTCTTTCTTCCCTCCCCCCTCGATTTTCCCTTTCGAACAGCAACGCTGATTTTGACCCTTTTAATAGAGCTTGGAAGTTGTCTGGGAGCGCCGTTAGAGGCGCATTAGCTCTCGGTCTCCATCTTCGCAATGTTGGATCGTGTACTTCGGATACCTCGAAAGAAATCCGATACCGCGTTTGGTGGTCACTGTATACTGTCGAGCATCTTCTGACCGTCATGACTGGTCGGCCATCCTGCATAGTGGACAGCTCTTGCACCACACCTCTTCCTGTACCTTTTGATGAAAGTGATTTCCAAAAGGACGAAGTCTCTATTCTAATAAGCACTGCCGGCCGGAGCACCTGCAGCCCTCTAGAGCAAATGACATGCAACAACAGTGCAGCAAAACTTGACGCTTCGGCCGATTCAGATACCACCGATGAAGGCAATGATAGCGATACAAAAATCAGCCGCGCAGAATACTTGAAGAGTCTTCCGCCGTGCATGTCACTATACTTCCTGCAGCTGACATCACTTACTACCATTGCCAAAAGAATGACTGTCAAGCTTTACAGTCCAGAGGCATTGCAAGCACCATGGGCGAGTATCGAGTTCATCATCCAGAGCTTGATGCTTGACATCGATTCCTGGTTTATGAATCTTCCCCCATCATATGATTTTACCTCGACGCAGACCTCGCAATGTCCCTTGGGTCAGAGAACTGGACTCGCGTTCCTCTTCTATAGTACGAAGATTGGCATCACACGCCCATGTCTGTGTCGACTTGATTCATCGCACTCTGACGGAGACCGGACCTACGAGTTCTGCAGCAAGACGGCTGCAGAATGTGTCGAATCTGCATGTCACATGTTGACACTATTCCCGGATTCTCCAGATGCTTCCCTCTTGCATCGGATATCACCATGGTGGTGCACGCTCCACTACCTTATGCAGTCAACTACCGTTCTACTGCTAGAGCTCGCATTCCAAGCCCAACATGTTCCCGAAAAGGCAACAATGGTATCAAAGGCAGCCAAGAAAGCCCTTGACTGGCTCTATACTCTATCAAAGACAAACGCAGCATGCGAGCGTGCCTGGAAGCTTTGCGATGGATTCTTGCGCCGCCTTGCACCTCAATTCGGCATCAGTATCTCTGAGTTATCCGAGAATGAAGACTCGCCTTCCACTTCACTTCTTGATGCACCAGAGCTTGACGAAACTGCAATTGCTGCAGATGACTCAGTGATGGATCACATTTCTTTTGATCCCTCTGCTACACTGCCGTCCACAAATGCAATTGACAGTATTGCAGCGGATATGGATTCCATCGCTTGTTCACCGATGGATCATTCAGGAACTCCACTTGGCATGGCGGCGCCTTATAAAGTCGAGCCACCAGATCTACTTGATCAATTCATTAAGCCTGATAAATCTATGTCTGGTCGAAGCTCCTACGACGATTATTTCCCCTATGACCCGGCAACTGGTCAGATCACTGGCTCTTTTTTCCCATCGGGTCCAAATTTGGATCTTGACTTGGGTTATTTTTGGGGTGACCCTGTGTGTTGAGAGAATCAGCAGGCCATCTCGAACAAAATTACCATTGGAATAAATAATGGTTTGTTTAGAAGAAGTTTTTGGTTCTTGCGTTGAAAGATAAAGAAGTACCAGACTGTCACCGTATAGTATCATGATGCACTTGGTTTGTTCGTTTGGGATTGATCGCTGCGCAGATCAAATCATAATTTACACAAAACCATAGAAATCCAGACAGTTAATCATTTTTGACTACACCAATAGTATTGAACATTTAATGGGGTTTGAAATCACTTGAATGGTAGTAGAATCTCAATTACTGATCGCTAGTACCTTGCCATACTACAATTGTACTACTAGTCCACATCACATGCATTCAAATGTTGATAAACCACGAATGGTAGGTATCTCACAGGTGCTGTGCCAATCAGGCTCTAATCGCAAAGTCTAGTATGTGCATCAAATGTTACACCAGTGGAATTGAGTTCGCGTTCATGCATAGTCCTCGCGCTCCATGTGCCTGCTTCAACTTGGTACCATGCCAACCACAAATTATCTTTCATGGATCTGCTACCGTCCCATGAAAAGACAACAATTGGATCGGTCTCACCGGACTCTGTAACCCGGAAAACCCCCCTGATGGAATTTGAAGAAACAGGTCTGGACCGGTCGGACTGTTCACATAGTTCCGTCATAGCCCTGGAGTAGATAGAAGCTACGATGACGTGGTCACGGTTGTAGATATCGAGACCGATTCGGAGGATACCAAGCCTGGGACAAGGTCATCATCAGGCTTTCAAGGTACCTCTGACTATGCTTCCCACTTATATTTCGCAGCAGTAAACATAAAACGGGCTTGATCTTCAGGCGACATGAATTGTTTCAATGGACCAGAAGACGGTATATCGATCTTAGTAATCTTCGCAAAGCGAATCTCAACAGTGTGGTCTTTCGGTCCCCCCTTTCCAGACCAAGCACTCGACGCCCGCATCTCTGCTGATTCCCACATGCTGCCCTGAATTCCTAGTAGACCTCGATTATCGGCAGTGAACTTCTCAATACCATCCAGAATCGGCAGTATACGGCGCCGAATACCACATCCGACGTGATTGCTGTCTATTTGATAATCGGGATACTGCTTGAGGCTGGCAATGACCTGATTGATTGCAAATTGCGGCTCTTGATACTCGCTCGCCTTCGCGGAGCCATTTTCCTCATCGAGGATCTCGTCGTCGGAATCTTGGGCATTGAATTCGGGGTCGACAAGTGTAGAACCCAGAAAGATAGTCTTTGTTCGTAGTGTGAAGAAGCGTGTCATCGTTCCGAGATGGAAGATATCGCATTGCATGCCATTGTCGAGGCCGTTTCTACACTGTAGCTCCAATGCCCGAGATGAAAATGCAGCGCCCAAATTAACAGATTTTGGACTTGGGTCGTCTTTTTCAAGTCCACCGTATGAGCGAAGAAAGTGTGCTTGTAGGTCGGTTAATGTGTTCATGACGCATTGTCGTCTATAATAAATTTCCTCTTCAAATGAGTATCTCATCAGCGACCGATACTTCACATAACACTGGCAGATTTTCAATTAAACATACCCTCAAGACCGTTGGGGAGATATTGCCAAGTTGGATATTCTTCGGTTATTGGCCTTTCCGGCCCTTGCAGCCAGTATCTTGATCCTACAATGATCAGAGTGTGGGTCATCGCTTTCAAAAGATCATTTAAACCAAGAAACGAAGAAATAAAAATCATTTCTCGTATACGTCTTTCCTTCAACTTTAACATATCTGGAGTGAAGACTTTGGTCCCAGGTTTTGACTTGACGCCGCCTCTGTACTGAGCTGCCTGCAGAGCCGCTCGGACTGGGGTCGTCGAATTGAACCACTCAGCAATTTCAATGACTTTGGAGATAATTGAAGGGGATTGTGCAGCGAGGTCATCATTAAAGATATCTTGGGCTTCCGTGTCCGAGACATCTAAGCATAGAATCCTGAGAAACAACTGTATCGCCTCAACACCACACATGTCTAATTTTGTACTGGAAAGAACCTTCACAATCGGCAGCTCAGCCAACAAAGGAGCTTCCGCATGGTTTGTAGAGGATTCAGATGATCTCGAAGCCATATCGTCTTTAAGGGCTTGTCTTTGTTGCGCAAGCAATCTACCCTCCATAAATTTATCAGAGTCCAACATGGCGCCGAAATAAGGACTTCCAATCATGAGACGCTCAGTTGAGACCTGCCAAAAATGCAGTTTGGCCGATGACAGCTCGGCATATTCAAGAATGATGTCGCCACTGGAGGATATCACAATGGGCGTGGCCCTTGTACTTTCAGGAACAATGATAGCATCTTTGGCACGCTGGCGTTGGCGTGTTGGCAAGGCTTTCGGTACTGCGATTGTTTCCTCTGTAGAGTTCGTTATGTTTCTACCTGACTTTGAAGCAGTGTTAGATGGCAGAGGTGGGTAATCAGACGACATGACTGTTGTGAAATGTTTATTCCAGAACCCCGCGGTGGGGAAGGAATGAAAGCAATTTGAATGTATCACATATACATGTAAGAGAAGCCGAAATTCAAGAGAAGTGCAACGAGCATGAGGTCCAAGGATAAGCCGTGATCAAGCACTTCCGAGCTCTTCAAAGATTGACCCTCGCGATATGAGTCTGTTTGGTTGATAGCTCTTGAAAGAGGGCGGGCGAGAGATATTTGAGATCTGGTGAATGGATCGTGACCGGTCAACTGCGACAGATGTATAAGCAGTTGGATGGCGTGTAATAGTATATATCAGGAGAAATTTCGCTAATATAAGCAGGGAAATAATTCAAAAAAGTTCGATCGTTGTAGAGTTCAAACCTGTTTAGAGTAGACTGTTGGTCTTGTCTGTGGCTGAACGCTTTTACCATTTTAGTAGGCGGTATGCTCTGTTATCAGCCTTATATTCCAGGCACAAGTATAGGATGGGCCTCAGTGTGAGCAGATGACCATCAATGGTTCATAAATGGAGGAGAGTGAAATTCGCTTCATATTTAGTATAATACTAGAGCATAAGTATTATTATTCGGCTTGGAAAGCTTTAAGTCAGAATTGCCGTCTTTTCGTAATTCAGCATGTTTATGCCCTTCGGAAAAGGGCCGGCGGACCACAGCCTACGTAGTACGCAGTACAGGGGACTCAAGAGATTCAAATATTGTAAATAGATGGCTTTTTGTTTTGTTAAATCTCTATTTGACATGATGATATGTTTATATGCAAGTTTCTCGACGAATGATTAACTTGGACGGGTATTGTTGCTTTTTTTTTTCTTTTTGAAAAGGGAAAGGGAGAGCTGCACAGCAGTCTTCCCAATCAAGGCAGGATGACGACGGGACAGTGAAGGACACTTGGGCCCTTGGGGATATTTGTAGGCCTTGGGTTGCCTTCGTTTTCTTTGCGATTGGCATCACGTCTCTTCAATGCTTTGCCAACGATATATTCCAACTTGACGACACTCCGAGGTTGGCTTCCTGGCGAAGAGTCGGCATGAATGGCATGCACCGGATCTGATTCAAATGTATAGCCGTAGTCTGGGGGTACCATGGAAAACAAGCCAACGGAATGATTTCGCTCCAGATAGGGCGAGTAAGCAAGGAGGTCATGTGCCATTTCATCGGACACTTCGCTTCCCTCCGGGATAGCCAGATCGATCAGATTGTTTCCATGATAATCACAAAATAATGGCTCGCTGGTTACAAGACCGGCGACAAAGTCTTGATTGGCACAAGCAGCAGCTATCGTGCCTTGTCGGAAATCCAATGTAAATACCGAGTCGACATCGCTGGGGAGACAGATAGCCATGGCTCTGGTCAAAGTAGGCGGAGCTGGAAGACCATCATCTGGTTCAACATGAGGTTGCTCGGTGACACTTTCTGTAACAGATATGGTAGACGATTTCCTCAATGCGTAGCCGCCATCCGTGGTGAACTCATGCCAGCCATTCTCTTTTGGCGGGAATGTGGGGGTTAGCTCTTGTTCCGCGGAGTGGCCACTCTCGGCGACCGAAATTTCCGTCTCGATTGTTTTGACGCTGGTTGCAACAGCTTCACGAGCTGCCTTGCGCAGGGTTGGAAGCAATACATCCTGTTCCTGCTCGTCCAATGCAACACCAGGGGCCCATGAAGTTGCCAAATTGGCCCAATTGGCGGTTTTGTAGATTCCATTTATATATCTCCCTTTGGCCAGGTCCGCAATGGTTTTCCGCGTCACCAAGTTGGCTCGCCCGCGACCCATGAGATTGACGGTGGAATTCAAGATGCGACTACCCTCCCACAGAATGAAGCCATGTTTTTTGGCGGCATAGCTCAGTTGGTCAATCAGTTGGTCTGACCAATCCTCGATCACATCCGCTTGAACCTTCAGGACAGCAATGTGAGGACCAATTTCGGAGACTAGCCGGAGTAAAGACGTCGAGTTGGTGATAGTGTGGGAAGTCAAGACGGTCACCGGTTGACCGAAGGGTAATCCTTTTTTGACCTTGGTCAGCTTCTGGATGTAATCCAGAATGGGGTTGACGGGCGCATCATCCACGGTCGACATCGTGGTATGCGAATTTGCGAAGAGGAATGACTTGAAGAAATGTAGGGGAAAATAGGGAAAAACAGTCAACTTGTGATTGAAGTGCCGGGGAGCCCCAGCGGGGCGGGAATATGCACTAGAGTCGAACTAGCGTGATGCTAATGCCTGACAATTTTCAGGAGAAGGTCCGAAAAAAAAGAAGGTTGCGAAAGCAAGAACCGAGCGTTTCTTGTTTTTTTTTCTTTTCTTTTTCTTTGGTTTGACGTTGTTGGCAGGGATTACCGCGAACGGGCAACCGTTTCAATATGATGCGTGCATTTTTGGTTGAGTGTGGGGAACCTGGCAAGCTTCGTCCAGAGAACAACACAACTTCAACAGCTTGAACGGGGCAGTAGTACTATTCTCTACAAGACAGGATTGCCTCGTTTTTGGATACCTTTACGGAGTAAGGTGCCAGGGCTTTCCGGATTTCTTCCAGTAAGAAATAAAAATCCATCAAAAGGTGGGCTTGATTGGCATGCACATCCCGAATTGAAAGAAAGAGGGCCTCTGTTGGTTCCCGATAGGTCCAATGATGGAGAGAGATGGGCCATCCTATCCCTATCCCTTTCTTGACCATAAGGAGGGTCCACTCTGTGCTGTGTTGGCGTTGGGTCCCGCATCGTTCTGGGGCGGAGCAAGATTCATCAATGTACCAATTCATCGAATCAGGATTGGCCGAAGAGAAATCATGAAACCATTCAGGTACATTCCAAGTTTCAGGGACTATACGGTAGTCATTTCCGTCAGGAGGAACACCGGGGAGAAAAGAAACAAGATGATCATAGTGTTAGGGTATTAAGAAGTAGCTAGCAGTACGGAGTAATGACTCGGACAATTCTTTGTTGATCCAGGGTTATAACTGTCGGATCAAATCTTATGTGTACGAGCGTATGAGTTTGATATTGCTTGATGCAGCATCCCGAACTGGCTGTTGCTGCAATAGTGCGATACTACCACAGTAACCCGAACCGGCATTGACTTCTGAAGTATCGTGATTAAGTACTAGGCATAATACACAACGCATAAGATTATTGAATTCGAAATTTCGGTATTTGCGGGGTCTTGCTAGTGCACTCACAAGTGCATCGTGGTGCTTTAACATGAAGTTCGTGCTGCAGATGCCAATGCCAGTAGTGCGTAACTAGTTAGTTAGTGTGGCGTTCATCGAGATCAACAGGAACACATCTTCCAGTCTCGATCAATATGCATACATTGGATACTCGTGAATCACCTTAATTCCATGTACTCCGTTACAATCCCAAGTAAAAACAAGTTAAAGATCGGATTCAGCTTTATGCTGGACATGCACAGTGTATGCCAAGAGTGGATTATTCAACCTTGGAAACTTCACAAGTCACCTGCTTCCGAGGGCCACCTTATCCTAGGGTATCCCATTTTTCATTACTCCGTAAAGGTTCCTTTTTCTCCTCTTTCATCCTTCCCTCATCACGAAAAGCAGAACTAGAAGGATCAGTGGCCTGATCTCTCTCCCTTCTGGTATCTTACGATCCAATCAATTATCGTTTTGGTTTGCCAGTGCAACCTAGTATTCTGCCCTATTGTTTTGTCCGGGGCGGAGACCACACCTGTCACGCCACGCCTCCCCTGAATAAAACACTCCCGCTGCCCTCCGAGCCTCGACCCTCCGCGTCAACTCCCTCCACCTAAACTTGCGCTCTCCCTTACACTTCTTTCGCCATTTCGTCTCACACGTGCGATTACTCCTAAGTTTCTTCAAACCTTCCGTTGACTCAACACGGTCGACAACAGGTACTTGCAAAAAAGGCAAATAAGGGAAAAAGAGATTTTGTTCCCCCAAAAAATCTCAAAAAAAAAAAAATAATAATGCCGGGACGGGTTCTACCAGCCTTCACGGCCGCGGAGGTCGCATCGCACAACAGCGCCAAATCTTGCTATATCGCGATCGGCCGCAACGTTTACGATGTCACCGATTTCGTTGAAGATCATCCTGGTGGTGGGGATCTGATCCTGGACTATGCCGGCAAGGACGTGGAGGAGATCATGAAGGATGAAATCTCTCACGAACACTCCGACGCTGCATATGAAATTCTCGAAGACTACCAAGTTGGTTTCCTCACCTCCGGTGCAGGCGCATCTGGCAAGGCGACCTCCACTGCGGTTGATGCCGGCGTCTCGGACGCTGGTCCCGTCTTCGCCACCACCGGAATGTCCAAGGAAGAGGATCTGTCCGTTGAGACGGACTATAGCCAGGATTTCAAGACACACAAATTCCTCGATCTCAACAAGCCTCTTTTCGCACAACTCTGGTATAGCAACTTCTCCAAGGAATTTTATCTGGAACAGATTCACCGGCCGCGCCACTACAAGGGCGGCCAGTCCGCACCCCTCTTTGGAAATTTCTTGGAGCCCCTCAGCAAGACCTCTTGGTATATCGTGCCTCTTCTTTGGTTACCACCGGTTGCATACGGCTCAGTCGTCGGCGCCGCAGGACTCGGCGATCCTTCTGCTGCCGTCGCCTATTGGGTCGGAGGTGTGTGTCTATGGACACTGATCGAGTACCTAATGCACCGCTTCCTCTTCCATGTTGACAAGTAGGTGTCCTTTTGCTTCTATCAGTATCCCACTGAACCAATAACGCTGACTTATTATTTCCAGATGGCTCCCCGACAACCGAGTTGGTCTGACTCTCCACTTCCTCCTCCACGGCATCCACCACTATCTCCCGATGGACAAGTACCGACTGGTTATGCCCCCTTCGCTGTTCATCATCTTAGCGGCCCCTTTCTGGAAGCTCGCCCATGCTGTATTTTTCTATAACTGGTTCGCGGCACTGCAAGTGTTTTGTGGTGGCGTCTTTGGCTACATTTGCTACGATCTCACCCACTACTTCCTTCACCACCGCAAGTAGGTTTCGCCTAATGAACCCTTCAAATATCTATGATTGAATGCTGACCTCTCTCTAGCCTTCCCCTGCACTACAAGGAATTGAAGAAGTACCATCTCCAGCACCATTACGCTGATTTCGAGAACGGCTTTGGTGTGACCAGCCGCTTTTGGGATCGCGTATTTGGCACCGAACTGGAGGCACCGCCCCCCAAGGGAAGCAAGGCTCAGTAAATTCACTGCCTCAAATTTCTTAGGCTCTCGAACCCCTTCATCACGGATCGAGATCCAATCCTGCCTCGGGTGACTACCTATGTTGCCCAGAGATTGTACATGCTTTAATCCTTCAACACCGGAATCTGGGAGTTTCGGTTCATGTGTTCTACGAGTTTTCATGCATAGGGGACTTTCTGGTCGCGGTGTACCTGCGTCGCTCATAGAAAGTGGACCTTTTTTACTTTTTTCCGTGTTAAAACAACATCACTTATCAGTGTACATGAGACTATTAATCATAATTGAAAACAAAAACAACAACTCTATTATTTCTACACCATAATTTCCGTTCCACTTTGACTTTCTATAAAAGCTAGATACATTTTTTGGATCATTTGATGACTCAAGTGCAGGTGGCAACGGTACATTAAATCCTATATATCACGTGATAATGGTCAATGAATACCCTGGGATCTCCCGCATCGGAACAGCCACCTCTTACCCACACCTCTTCTGCCACTTCAAGCAGCACGACAACACAACCAGGTAGAACAGTACTTGGAATCCCAGAAGAAGGGTTAGGAAGTCTTTTCTTTCCCTCATTTCTATATCTGACTAAGTCACAAGTGACTACCCTATATCTCTTAACCCCCGACAATTGGTTATATCGCCCTTTGTCCACAGGCAAAATCTCTACGATGTCCGGACTCGACGTAGAGGCTCTCCTCGAGTCAACAGCTGCTGCCCCAACCGAGACTACACCCACACCCAAAACAGACGATCGCGATGACCGATCCAAGGCGGATCCACAGGAACGTCCTGACCGCGATCGTTCCCGTGACAGGCGCCGACGCCGAGACCGCAGCCGCGATCGTCGCCGGGACCGAGATGCTGATGGCGATGAAGACATGAAAAGCCCTCGAAGCGAACATGGCAGTGCTAACGGAAGCCATAGAAGCCGCAGACGGAGCAGAAGCCGTGAGAGCGACCGACGCCGCCCTCGTCGAGATCGCCACGGTGACGATTACCGCTCCAATGGTGACTTCTATCGTGGCGGTGGACGCGCTCGCACTCGCTCGCGCTCCCCTGATGACCGTCATTACCGCCCATCGCGACGGGAGCGTGATGAAGATCGACGACGGGGTCGTGACCGTGAGGGTCGCCGCTCCAGCCCCGGTGGCCGCAATGCTAGCAAATCCCCAGAGCTCAACGAGGACGAACGAGACAAGAGAACTATATTCGTGCAACAGCTTGCGGCCCGCTTGAGGACCAAAGAGCTCATGGCCTTCTTCGAAAAGGTTGGTCCTGTTAAAGAGGCCCAGATTGTGAAGGATCGCGTTAGTGGTCGATCTAAAGGGTATGTCAAAATTCCTTTGCTTTATTATCATTTGAACCCTGATCTTCCGACAGATAACTAACGTTCTTTCTAGTGTTGGCTATGTTGAATTCAAGAGTGAAGAATCAGTGCCTGCTGCGATCCAACTTACTGGCCAGAAGCTTCTAGGCATTCCTATTATCGCCCAGTTGACCGAGGCGGAGAAGAATCGTCAAGCCCGTAACCCGGAAGCCAGCTCTGGGCCCTCACATTCCGCCCCTTTCCATAGACTCTATGTGGGTAACGTTCATTTCAGCATCACTGAAAATGATCTCCAGAATGTTTTCGAACCATTTGGTGAACTCGAGTTTGTTCAACTACAGAAGGATGAGACTGGGAGAAGCAAAGGTTATGCATTTGTGCAGTAAGTATCGTTGATTCATATTTTTTCATGATCCATTTTCACTAACCTAAATATAGGTTCCGCGATCCCAACCAAGCTCGTGATGCCTTGGAAAAGATGAATGGTTTTGATCTTGCTGGTCGAGCTATTCGGGTTGGCCTTGGCAACGATAAGTTCACCCCTGATTCGAACTCGAACCGATTGCAGAGTTCGTCTGCAAGCCAACCGACTTTCCAGGGCTCCTCATTTTCCGGACATGGTGGACGCGGTGTTCAAGCCGGAGGTTCGAACAACTTCGACCGTGCCGGCGGCAGAGAAACCGAGAAGTCTGGTGGCGCTAGTGCCCTTGATGACACAGATGTTGCGGGAGTGAATTTCAACAACTATAGTAGGGACGCGTTGATGAGGAAACTTGCACGTACAGATGAACCCGAACCTTCTGCAGATGAGGAGCAGAAGGTGCTTCGACCTAAGACCGAGACGAAACCATTGCCCGTAAATGTCAACATGGCGAGTCGATGCGTGATGCTCCGTGATATGTTCGACCCTTCTGAGTAAGTCCCTATTCCCCCACAATACTACATTAATGAAAACTTGCTGATATTGTCATTACAGAGAGGAGGGTGAGGCCTGGGTCAAAGAACTGGAGGATGACGTTCGCCAAGAGTGCGAAGAAAAATATGGCCATGTTGTTCACATCTCGGTAGATCCGAACTCTCAAGGCGACATTTACCTGAAGTTCGACCGTGTTCAGGGCGGCGAGAACGCCATCAAAGGCCTCAATGGACGTTTCTTTGGAGGCAAACAGATCACCGCGCAACCCGTCGTGGATGCCGTCTACAGCAGTCTCTTCTCTCGTACCAAGGCTATTTAAATGGCCACTCACCACTGTGGGTTGATTTTTGTCTCGCATGCTCTAACTTGGCACTTTTCTCAGGCAGTTTCCCCTTGACGTCTTTTTCTTAGGCTCTCCGGATGAATCTGCGGCTGGTAGGTGCCTATCCTCACTTCGTGTGTTCTCTCTTCCTTTCTTTCTCTTAATATTTGTCTTGGCATATGGCCGTCCTTATGAGCCCTGCTACTTGAATGATCTGTCTTTAGGAGCACACCTTTGGAATTAAAAAAGGTCCCGGAGGGCGTTTGACTGGATTTATTCCCCGATTCTGTCATCCGACGGGAAACTCAGTTCTTATAGATGAAGTTTCTTTCCTGTAGATTTTAAAATTCTTTTTATGTGAACGATTCAATGCATGATGCATGATGGGGTTTCCTTCATTTTATTTTATTGAAACAAGACTATTTAAACCATGAAGCAACTATGGTAAATAGGATGTTGAGTACATAGTCCTATACATAACTACATAACTAGTACAATTGTATAGAACCCTGGGGATCTGCCGTGGCGGATGCCTTATCTGCCGAAGCTCGGGCCAGCGAAATGTGTCCCCCCACGCCCCCGACTGCTTAGATCTCATTCCCAAGGGTTCCCCATCTTCCTTCACCACCCTTATCTTTCTCGATCAATGGGCCATTCATGATTGTCACATCAGCGAGGCGAGTAACAGGCCGAGTCTGGACCTCGGCAGGCAGTCACAGTATGTCGAATCCCTATGTCACTTCAGCCCTACTGCTTCGGAGGGCTTCAGAAATATCCTTCCGGCGCAACTGTCGTCTGGCTTCACAGCGAGTTAACACAGAATACTATTCTATAGCTGTCACCCGCCCTCGAAGATGTCGAACATATACTAGTTCCGAGGCCGAGTCTCCCGATAATAGTAGTCGGCCATCACTCAAGAAGCGCCCGCAGTTCCGCGACTACTTCGTCACATATCTCCCATCATCATCACTACACCCCGACCCCCGCGGGCCGACCTCTCCTTTTCATAAACTCCCCCGTTCGGCTTCTATACCACATACTGGCGAAACCACGCACTCACCGACCTCGTTTCAACAATTAGTGGGACGAGAGACGACCGTGGTCCGAATCCCGCTGCGAAGCGCGAAGCACCATTACGGTGCCGTCACTGCCCGCGGAACCCGCCCGGCCAACGAAGATACATACCAAGCCGGCGTTATTGATGTACCTGCATTTGCGAAACGGCCGCCAACATCACTCACTATAAGGCGCCCCAAGAATCCTCCAGCACGCGAGTCCCGCGGGGCGGAAACTGCCACCGGCGACCCTCAAGTATTCTATTTCGGCATCTTCGACGGACATGGCGGGTCGGAGTGCAGCACATTCCTGAAGGAAAATCTTCACGAGTATATTCAAGATGCTGCTGCGGAATTCGAAGTCAGCTCGGTTCTTCGAACTACCCAGCCGCAAACCGGCGCAGCTGATTCATTACCAGTCTTGCAACCGGGCAACCGCCGACAGATCGGAGACCTCGAGAAGAGCCTTGTACAGAACTGGAGACGGCTCGTAGGTGGTTACTTCAAGAGGTTCAAACCAGCTACCTTTTCCTACTATGGCCCTGATAACGATGCCGAAGCTGCTACATCCTCTAGCGGGCGTGTCACCATCGAGGAAGTCCTGGAGTATGCGTTTTTGCGTGCTGATATGGATTTTGTTAAAGCGCAAGCTGCCAAGCGGGACGACGATCTTGCTCTAGCCGAGAAGCCATTGAACGAGGACGAGATTCTTCACAGCCCGAGCCTGACAAGGACCCCTAAGATCGGTGGCAACTCCCGGTTCAAAGGTGGTAGCACCGGCACCACTGCTATGATTTCGACTCCTTCGCCGACTCCCTTCTGGCATCCTGCTGCCCCGTCAAGTCTACTTGTCGCACATGTTGGTGACACAAGAGCATTGCTATGCTCGACTCTCACTGGCGAAGCTATTCCTGTGACCTCTAACCACCATCCATCCTCACCGATCGAGGCAGCTCGACTTCGTCGCTACGCTACAACGTTTGTGACGGACTCTTTCGGAGAAGAGCGCATGAGCGGACTTGCAAATACTCGCGCCTTTGGAGATGTCCAGTCCAAACGCATTGGTGTATCCGCCGAACCAGAACTCCGTCGCGTCGAGATGGGCCCTGCCGAATTCTCATTCCTAGTAATGATGTCTGATGGGATCAGCGGCACCCTCCTTGACCAAGAGATTGTGGATATCATCAAAGAAGCCAAGACCCCTGAGCAAGGTGCCCGTGATGTAGTGAGCTTTGCTACTGAGGTAACCAAGGAAGGAGACAATGCCACTTGTCTCGTTGTTCGACTTGGTGGATGGGAACGTCGACAAGAAGGAGGCGTGGGAAGTCTAGGAACTAAAGAGTCTCGCGAGTGGCGACGTCAGGATGCCACCGATCCGCGCAGGTCACGGACGTGAGATTTAACTTACCCAAATGTCTCTGGAATTTTGTAACACACGTTCAAGTTGTCTGTACATAGTTGTTTTGAGCTCGTTATGAGTTTCAGCTGCACATAATTACGCCGGTTGTTGATCTCGAGGCGAGTTTTTATAAAGACCACCACCATTATGCCATACATTATTACGACTCCATACCAATTTCTTCGTTTCCACTGTAGACACGTAATACATGATACAGCCATGCTTTAACGTCTCCCATCCCTTTCTCTTTTGTAAAAAATAGATCAACTACCCTAGGGTATACTAGCCGTATATCAGATAATGATTTCCGATCCGACGCCGTACCGAGTACGAGCAGTAGTGCCTACTAGGCACTAAGCACTAGGCTCTTTAATTAACGGGGGTCCAATGTTCCGAGTAAAAGACACGGATGCCCGGTGGATTCGGCCGCGTGGGGAAAGCTTCCAAGGTTCCGGGCGACCCGTAAACATTCTTTGCACAACAGGGGCCTTTTCTGGCAGAACTTGTTCTCTCTTACACCCCTAGTTGATGACACTTGGGCAGATCTAATAGACCTGTTCTTCTCTCTCGTTCTTTATTATCATCTTTTTCTACCCCTCTACTTCTTCAATCCCATCCTATCCAGATTCTGGCTGTCAGCATCGGATTCAAACACGCGGCGCGCCCCCCCAGCTTATCACTCTCTCTTATCGCACCGAATTTTCTCCTTACAAACCCTACCCTCGCCCCCCTAATCTCCCCAAAACAGGATCGAACTGTTTGTCTTCATCTTTGTATCAACTTGAGCCGAACTGCTTCCAGTCATTCATCCTTATCTCTATCCGGATCCATCTTGAACCGGCTCGTTGACCCTAGTCATCCCGCGGATTATATCGCGTTGTCATCTTTATTGCCCAACTTTCAAAACATCCCACCGCCTACTACACGATGAGCGCCAGAACACGACGACAAAAGGCGGCACTTGCTGCCCAAGGAGAAGATAGTGAAGATTCAGGAAATGGCAATGGCACCGTGTCAACACCATCAAAGAAGACGCCTTCTAAGAAGCGCAGCAAGTCGAAGTTGAACGATGAGCCGAAGGAGAACATCTTCCTCTTCGCCCCTAATCTCATCGGTAAGTGAATCGTTGCATCTCAGCTACGATAGAGAAGCTTAGTATTCATCTAATATTGTGTTTTCAAGGATATTCTCGAATTGTTCTCGCCATCGCCTCCCTCTACTACATGCCCCTCCACCCGCGCACATGCTCCCTTCTTTACAGCGTGTCATGTTTGCTCGATGCTTTGGATGGATATGCGGCGCGATACTACAACCAATCGACCACTTTCGGTGCAGTCCTGGACATGGTGACTGATCGCTGCACAACTGCCTGTCTGCTGGTTTTCCTGAGCTCCGCATGGCCTCGTTGGGCCATTGTCTTCCAGAGCCTGATCTGCCTGGACATGGCCAGTCATTACATGCACATGTACGCCACTCTCAGCATGGGTGGATCAAACATGAGCCACAAGAAGTCAATTGATTCCGAGAGAAGCTGGATCCTCTACCAGTACTACCACAGCAAGGTACGGCATACATCGCGTGATTTGAGGGGTAATCCTATGTTGCTTACGCTGACATTTTTGTTTTCCTAATCCTAGGTTGTCCTGTTCATTTGCTGCTCTGCCAATGAACTCTTCTTTATCGGTCTCTACCTTCTTTCCTTCTCCTCGCCCAAGCTGTCGCCCTCTCTGCTCCAGCCAGTCCCCGATGCGCAACCTTCTTCCGCGCAACCCGGTACTCCTGCGAACCCTGCGCTTAGCAGCCTCTTTGCTAGCCCCTGGAGTGCCGGTGCTCTCGAGATGGCTCGTGCCAACAAGGTTGACAGCACTTTCCCTTGGATCCTGACTCTCGTCTCGCTCCCCATCATGGCATTCAAGCAGTATGTCAATGTTGTTCAACTTGTCAATGCCAGCAAGTGGCTCGCGGAGGGAGACCGAGAAGCTCGACGACGCGCCAACAAGAACTAAGCTATAGTGCTTTTAAGAATTGAACAACTCATTCTCTCATTGCTTGTGAAATAGCTGAGCTCATTTCCTTTCGTCTTTTATTTTTTGGCCTCTGTCCGGGTCATGCATGTCTTTGGAGCTACGGTCTGTGATTTTTTTGGGACCGGCAGACCGATGGGGTCAAATGCTGTTGCCGGGACTCCCAGGGAACGATTGGTTTAGGTGGTCTGATCCCTATTGACGAGCGTTTTGGGAGGTATTGGACTGTGCCTGCGGAATGGGCTGGGTTTATGGGACCTATTGTACAGTACACACAGGGCTGTGTTGTTTTCTTTTGATTTAAACCTTTTGCTTCATGTTTTCTTTTCCCCTTCGATCCTGTCTGGTTTATTTCATTTCCTCCCTTCTTTTTCTTCCATTCTCCCCCTTTCTCTCTTCATCACTTCGTTTGATATTCTTAATGCTTCTGTCATACATCATTTAATGCATTTCGCCGGCCGAGGTAGACTCCCGGGAGACCGGGTCACCAGAAAGACCGATATCATAGATCATCCGCTAGTAGCCGCACAAGGGTATAATCTTCTGGCAGTGGTGGGGGTGAGTAGAGGAATGTGACGCGGTTCCTCAAGCCCGTAGCCCGACATCGTTTGCTTTGCGGCAAAGTCAAGTGGGTTGCTCGGCGCCGATCTCGGAGTCGGCGGGGTCGACTTCACCCGCATCCCACCTTTTTTAAAGCTCCCCTTTGGAACCAATTGAGTCCTTCCAATTGTTATTCTTTCTGTTTTTGACAAATTCATAATGTCTTCTTTTAACATTGTTGTTCTGGGCGGCGACCACTGCGGTCCTGAGGTACGTGGACTACTAACGCTATTGCCCCTCCCACTACTCCCCAGGTTCCCCCAGTCTTGTTTGAGCAATAGCTAACGCTGGATAAACATTTAGGTTACTGCCGAGGCCATCAAGGTGAGCGAAAACGATACACAAGAGTCGTGGTCCGGTGAATATAATGAACCAATCCTAATTTGTTTGTGATACAAGGTCCTCCGTGTGATCGAGAAGAACCGTGATGTCACCTTCAACTTGCAAGACAAGCTGTTCGGCGGTGTGCGTACAATCAATCCCTCAATTCAATTGCGCGTAACCCCTTGCTAAAATTCAATTCTTAGGCTTCCATCGATGACAATGGATCTCCCCTAACCGAAGAGACCCTCGAGGCTGCCAAGAACGCCGACGCTGTTCTCCTCGGTGCCATCGGAGGCCCGGTACGTTCGACACTCCTTCCACACATAAAGAACCATCCGGAACAAAAAGACTTACAAAGGATTACGGTTTTAGAAATGGGGTACTGGCTCTGTCCGCCCCGAGCAAGGTCTCCTGCGTCTGCGCAAAGAGATGGGCACCTTCGGTAACCTGCGTCCCTGCAACTTCGCCGCGCCCTCGCTGGTCGAGAGCTCCCCATTGAAGGCCGAAGTGTGCCGCGGTGTCGACTTCAACATCATCCGCGAACTGACTGGCGGTATCTACTTCGGTGACCGCAAGGAGGACGATGGATCCGGCTACGCCATGGACACCGAGCCCTACTCTCGCGCCGAGATCGAGCGCATCACCCGCCTGGCTGGTAACCTGGCCCTGCAGCACAACCCCCCTCTGCCCGTCTGGAGTCTGGACAAGGCCAACGTCCTGGCTACTAGCCGTCTGTGGCGTAAGGTCGTCACTGAGATCATGGCTAAGGAGTACCCCACTGTTAAGATCGAGCATCAATTGATTGACTCCGCTGCTATGATCATGGTCAAGAACCCCCGTCAGCTTAACGGTATTGTTGTCACTAGCAACCTGTTCGGTGATATCATTAGCGACGAGGCTAGTGTTATCCCAGGTTCCCTGGGTCTTCTGCCCAGTGCCAGTCTGAGCGGTATCCCCGATGGAAAGAGCCGTGTCAACGGTATCTACGAGCCCATTCACGGTAAGTCGGAAGTTTGAAATGTCACCCATTCAAGCAACCAGCAAGCTAATTGCATATGAAATAGGTTCCGCCCCCGATATCGCCGGCAAGGGCATCGTCAACCCCGTTGCTGCTATCCTCTCCGTCGCTATGATGATGCAGTACTCCTTCGGCATGTTCGACGAGGCCCGCATCATCGAGAAGGCTGTCAGCAACGTCATTGAGGCTGGCACTCGGACTGGTGACATTGGCGGCAAGGCCACCACCGCTGAGGTCGGTGATGCCGTTGCTGCTGAGCTGCAGAAGCTGCTCCAGTAAATGTAGCCGCTTTAATCAATAAAGTGGTTCTATATGAGATATGACTAGTGTAGAAAACCAAAATTGAATACCCTACCCTTTTGGAGTTTTTATAATCTTTCCAAAACACTGCCTAGTGAAAACGGGATTGTAATTTTGCTTCTTTCATTTAAAACATTGAATCCATGAATACTAGTAGTACAGATAATAGTAATTTACCTAGCCCGTAATCAGCCCTGTAGGGGGTATCTCGAAGCCACTTGAACAACAAATGCAAAGGGATATGAACGACCCTCTCTCCCCAGCCCGTGAAAATACGCCTGATATCAACGCTATGCAAAACACCCGGCACGATGAAACCGACTACCTGATCACCGGTTCACCCATCCAGTCCGGCTCATCTAATCCAGAAGCAGCCATAAGACCACCCGGATCAACACCTGCACTATCCATACGTGAACGAGGAAGCTCATCCCCACCACGAAGAGACTGTCGCGCACTATGTCGTCGATGACGACCATCCGCAGACGCAGACGGGGCAGCAACCATTCGCCGACGCGTATCATCACATGCAAAGACCTGGAACCCACGAACATGCGTATCTTTCCCGTTTTGATGGTTCTCCATCACGCGTAGTTGAATCACCATTGCTTTGAGGACATTCCCCGTATACGAATCGTCGAGATCATCTTCCTCCTCTTCGGACTCCTCGCTATACATTTTCCCATTCACGGAGTCATCGTCATCATCATCACTGCCGGCGTCTGTCGTATCTTTTCCTGCTCGTTGTGCGTTATTCTTTGAGCGTCGCTTTCGCCGTACCGCGTCCTCGCGGACCCAGCCTCCGTTTCGACCGCCCACGCCTTCTAGGGGTACATTTACCCAGCCGCAGGGTGCGTCTCCTTCCCATGTAGCGAACTCGACGAGGTCGTTCCCGCCCATACCGGCTAAGAAGATCATTTTCGTAGGTGTGTAACTCTCGTCTAGTTCGAAGTCGAGGTATACGCGGATTCGAACGACGGCGACTAATTTGAAGAAATGAAGTGTGAGAGTGTGTGGTTGTGGTCCGTCAGATTGCCAATATTGCATATATGAGGGGTGTCGGAGGGCTGAGACGCCGCAGCCCGGTTTGGAGGTTGAGACTGTCCAAGATGCTAGAGATGAGATTTCGCGGAGATTGGGTGGTAAGGGTGTTGGTGATTTTTCTGGTTCGATTTAGATATTAGTTGTTATTTCTTTTTTTCTTTCTCGTGTCGTAAAGAAGAGGGAAAGGAAGGGGAAGGGTGGGGAGGGACAAGACGGACCTCTATCGCCCATTTCCTCGTCGATATCTTCGTCCTCTAGTTGTTCGTCGGCCATTTCATCGATTTCGTCGCCGTATAATTCTGATTCATCAATGCCTTCTTCTGGTTCTAGTTGGTCATCCGGGTCCATATCGTCCATGTCGCCATCTTGTTCCAGACCATGTTGATCTGGATCATAATCATCATCGAATTCTTCCACTTCATCTTCCTCCACTTCCTGCGGCGGCGACGGCTGCGGATGAAGCTGCTGCTGCTGATATCTTCCACGCCCAAAAATAGAGAACGGGTTATGCGTAGGAGGGGCCATGACGGCTGCTGGCTCTGGCGTTAGACCATGAGGGCCTGAAGATGGAGGGAGTTGATGTGTTGGATTAGACGGCGTGTGTCGCGAAGGAGGGGTTTGGAATTGGGCCCGGAGGCTCCCTGGAGAATCGAGGCCTTGATTCGTGAGGAGATCGTGGGGGTTTGGTTGTCGGCGCAGGTGAGGCATTACTAGGGTGAAGTGAGGTGATTGTTGGCCCAAGGTTTGAATTGAATGTTCTGCGACGCGGGGAGCTTCATTGTTGATTGCCTCTTACGGTTAGCGTGGTTCTGGTTCTCGGGGTTCTTTTATACATCAAATTGAATGAACCTCTCGTGAGAGTGATTTGAATTATGAAATGAAATTTGTTGCTTTTATGCTTGGGTTGCACTAAATAGAAGCTTTCACAAATTTGCATTAATCCATTTGATTTATGTAAGATGATAGCAAGAGAGTGCGGGTTGAACATTGTACAATCCGAGTCCTGCGTTACTCTTTCCGCACTGTGAGGTTTACGGTAATTAGATTCGAAACCTAATAATTTCCCCTATGGCAAAGGGGATCATCGATGAGACTAATCCAAACTTCCGCGGAATGTATTGCGGAGCTGCCTCTGAGCCTGGGGTTCTTGAGCAAGTTCAAGGAAGTGATTTGATCATTCATATTGGACCGCGGCCTACGGATCTCAATACGGCGGGACTTAAGGGTGAATTGGCCAATATCGAGACTATTAGTTTTGAACGAGATGCAATTCTTATGAAAGAAGTTAGATTCTCGAATCTCCAGATAAATGGAGTTCTGAGGAGACTATCTGAACTATTCGGTTCTTCCAGAACCAGCTCAATTTCATCCGCATCTGAGTCCTCGGACAGAAGGAGTGAAGATAGTACAGAAACGCCCCCGGATCTCGACTTCCAAGACTCAATGGATGCTTTACTTGGGACAAAACTCAAATCTAGCCCAATGGTCACTCACGATTGGCTGTGGGAGAGAATCAGCTCTTGGTTGGAAGAAGATGATATTGTTTCGATGGATGTCGGTACATCTGCCTTTGGCGCATTGTGGACTAGACATCCGAGTGGAACAGAATCACTATTTCAACTCCTTTGGTCATCCATCGGTTTCGCTGTTGGGGCAGCCGTAGGAGCAGCCTTTGCAGCACGGGAACAGCAGTCCGAAAGTACTCCTCCACGAAAACGACGAACAATTCTCTTCACTGGTGATGGCAGTTTCCAAATGACCGCTCAAGAGGTCAGCACCATGGTCCGCCATAATCTCGGGGTAGTGATCTTCGTCATCTGCAACGAAGGTTATACGATTGAACGCATGATTCATGGCCATGACAAGAGCTATAATGATATTCAACCTTGGGACTTTAAGCTCTTGCCGTCTGTCTTCAACCCGGAGCCAGATAGTGTGCGCACTTATAGTGTTCATACGGAGGCTGATCTTGACGCTGTACTTGCAGACCCTCAATTTGGTCCTGCTGATAATTTTGAAGATGGGAAGCCCGTGCCTTTGCGTCTTGTTGAGATTCATATGGCCAAAGAAGATGCTCCGGAGGCTTTGCATCATATTGTCGATGCGATATGCCGACAAAAGAAATGAGTAGAATGATGGATCAAGACGTGGTTCAAGATTGGTACATTATGTTCTATTTTCGGGTCCTAGAGAGGTACTTCCAATCACAATTGATCATAGTACGTTCGTTAGATAGAAGTTTAGCTAGATGCGATTTTCTTTTAGATCTCCAGCGAGTGGTGCTTTTTCAGATGGGTTGCTACTACAGTTACTAAGAAAATGAAACAAGAAAGCTAGTACTGCTATTAAAGAATAAAAATCTTAGTGATGGCAATAGTATTCGGTTTATCCATTCAATCAGTGTAATTTCACCTGGTAGTATTGATGATACTGGATGGTTAGTAGTATGATCTGTAAAGATCGTACAATCAGATTCAAAGCTTAGAGTGAGAAATTTGCAGTTCGATTCACTTTAAACCAGTTCTTAATTCCTGGTAAGCCTCAGCATCTCTTTACCCAAATCCAATGTTCCCGATAGACTCGTCGTGCCGTATACAAGGGATGGAGCACCCTATGATAGTACTGGTGATAAATCTTCAATCTATGACGAAAGCCCTGGAGACTTCTCAGCTCCAGGTTCATCTAAGTAACTCCTTGCACAATGTCTGGCCATGATACTAAGCACGCTAAAATTCCCTGTGTAACACACCCGGCCCTCAATTCGATGCTAGTACTATTACTGTACATGCAATAAGGTAGAAGTGGAATGAAATCACTGTGCACTAACATCAATAAAGCCTGCACGCTTAAACATCCCTCTCTGATGTCACAGGGCTAAGCATTGTGGCTTTAGATAATCAACAGTCGCGATTATATCATATTACCGTTGCTGGGTTTACCCAGGTACACACACCGACTTTTTTATGAATGTAGGAGAGCTATCAGAAAAAGCTACGTGGTTCGCCCGGTCACCAACCTCTAGGCTTCAAGCAAAGAGAACAGTGATGTCAATTACATAGACTGAAGGTGTTCTGAATAATTCGAACCATTTATCTGTTAATAATTATATCCCAAGCCCGATAAGGCTTGGCTTTTTCTTAGTCAGGTTGGTGATGGGGACCGGTTGGTGGCAAATGCATGTAAGGAGAACTTAGTCATTGGATCAGGGTAGTTATTCAGCACTGGGAAAGCTCATGAGTCCTATGTACACTACCAAAAAGACATATGCATAGATGGTTATTTACACGCACAATTTCAGATCAGTTCCCCAAGCCAATCAATCAATAGTCAATCGCTCATATGCTGGTATCGGGATAGCCAATATCTCGGGAAGACAAGGTTGACTCTAGAAACCAACCCGCCCCGCTCAACCCCTCCCCCGCCTCTCTCTACCTGGACAGTCCCCGGTGACACAGACATGTCGTGGAAAATGAGTATAGTGTCACAATTAGTCCTCCCGACTTATAGTCGACTGCGCAAGTGAGGTTGGCCCCCGGAGACGGAAATAGCACCCGATGGGTCCGAATCGAAACTCAAATTAGACAAGTCTCCACCCTCCCAGAACCTCTGAACAGATGTCCAGTATCGCTCTGCATCTTCAACCATGAGAGTGCAATGTGAACCGGTTTCAAAAACAATTTGATCAGCCGTGTATCCCTTAGATCTGGCTTCTAAGAAGTGAGACTGAACATCTTCCCAGCCCACCATGACATCTTCTTTCGAGTAGATATACAGTCTTTTTGCATCGGTGCCGAAGGTATCTGGTTCGTTCAGGAGAATACGGAGATCTCGTACGGCGCGTAAAATGCCAGCATGTTGCATACTATTAAGCACTGAGAGAGAGGGGTATATGACTGTACTGCCGAAGAATTGTACCAACGGAGATTGTGGGATAGAGAGACGGGCAGCACGATATGATCTTTCGAAGGAATCATCCCCAGGACAGCAGTCTAGAATGATACCCTTAATACTAGAACGGAATGCAAGACCCTGGTCAGGTTCGTCTCTCATTGAAAGGGACAGCTGAGCCCCCATGTTAGCTCCTCCATGAGAGAACATATGGAGAAGAATACCAGGCCGGCCAGCGGCGACTTGAGGCTCGTCACCGGTCGCTGATGCCAGGATACGACGAATCACCTGGCGAGCAGGGTTCAAACGATGACGAATCCATCTCAATGGTCGAAAGGCAGTATTGGGGACATTAGTCGTAATCAGAAGAAGAGCCGAAGAGGGATAAATCTGTAGATACTGAGCCAGGTACTTGTTGATGCGGCGCGGGGTGGCACCCCCAGCCCAGGTACACAAGATCACCAGGGCCGGGGCGGTTGATCCACGAGAATGATCTGCTTTGTTGGGCGATTCACGAAAGTGAATATCTTCGCCAATCAACTGCAATGGCTCATAGTAGATTGACGCCATAGCGGTGTACCTGGATGATGGGATGATGGAGCCTCACATCTCCAAAAAGGACAAACGACAGGAGCGGATCCCCGCGGGGAGGGGAGAGACACGTCGGGTCCGTGCATGTTGTTTTCGGGGTCGCCTATTCGTCTCTAGTCAAGTCGTTACACCGACCCGGTCGATCAAAGTTGTTTTGTTATCTAAGTGTACGGGATGTACTTCAGGGTACCTTTGGATTGTACCCTACCCGTGTGTGTATTCCGATAGGACCTTTGCCACAGCGTTTGCGTGTTGAATCCACTGAACACAGTTTGTGGCAGGACTTGGTACTGTCTATGTATCTGATCCCACAGTTTCCTCTCTCTTCTCTGGGACGGGGAAAAAAAAGGGTGGGGGACCAGTGGAAAGTGGAGTCAAGCCGAGTGAAATCAACGAGTCCAGGCCATGGTTCTTATCAGAGAAGGCTGAAAGGGTCGAGGAAAACCGGAATACCCATGTTGAGTAGTGAGCAGTGAGTGAGCAGTGAGTACACATGGGCATCTCTCTCTCTCTCTCGAGGCTAACAATGAACAGGCAACGCCGATAATCAGGATGGCCGAAGACGCAATTTACAATTTGCGTCGACGAATGAATTCTCGGTATGTTCCGGAGAGTGTTTGACGCACGGCATGTTTTATAAATTGCAATGTGCTACTCCGCTGTTGTCAAAACCTGCTTTTTGGTTGAATGTGCCGTGTGATTGGCCGGTACGACCGCCCGGTTAGAGATGTGAAGGCGACCAAGGTGCGAAACACAGTGAGATCAGTGGAATCGAAGATCAGGTCAAGGAAGAGGATGAGGAAATTTTAAATTAAATTAAAAGAGAAAAAATAGAGAGAGAGTGACGCAGGTGGGAGAACGAGGGGTCAAATCAAGGTAGTTGTACACTGTAGTTAGTGTTGAAGTGAGAAGAGAGAAGAGAAGAGAGAAGTGAAGAGAAGAGAGAGTAACTACTACCTAGTTACCACTGTAGTTACTGCTACAGTGTAGTCTCTCACTCTTTGACTTCATCTTCCTTTTCTGCCTTCCGCTGACTGTTTCCCCTCCACTTCCACTTCCTCTTCCTCTTCCACTTTCACTCTTCCACACTTCAACTTCAACTTCCTCTCTCTCTCTCCCCTCCCTCTCCCCCTCCTATCTTTTGTTCACATCTAAGCCACCTCCTCCTTTCCACCCTCCCCCCCCCCCTTTTTTGCTTTGGCATTTTTATCATTTGCTGCCTTACACTCTCACTTTCACTTTCACTCTCGCTTTCTCTTTCTTTTCAACAGGCGCCGACTCGCGGTGCTGCCAGAATTCAATACGGCACCCTCACACCAATTACACCGGCCCTTGTCGTCGGTTCGCATTCCTCGCCCCCCATAGTCTTTGCGCGGTGAAAACACTATGGCCGACTCCCCCGCCGATTCCCCCCTCGTCGACGAGGATGTGAGTCTCAGTCCGATTGATGCTACATCCCCAGTAGCGACCACAGAATCAGCCTCGACGCCCAATCTCATCCCCCCTCCCAACCCCCCGGCCGGTATCTCGGTCTCGTCGACGCATCTCGGGCAAATCAATGCCGCGCGGGGCAGTGCCGGTACCCCGCCACGCCCGCCTCCTTCCATGAGCTCACAAGGAGTGGGAGGATTAAATCAGGATATCATGGCCAAGATGAAGGCATTTTCTCTCTCTAGACAAGGTGCGCCGACGGCACTACCACATGTCGCTTCCACCGGCCAAATACCAACGTCCCAAGAGGCCGGCGCTGGTGGTGCCTTGGCCGGACGTATGCCGACCGCCCGTCCGAATATCAAAGATTGGTCTTCCTCCCCTTCCATTCCGGCCCTCAATTCCACACCGGCGTCTCCGAGACCTGGTCCGACCGGTGGATTGGCCGCTAAGCGGATGAAACCTGGTCTGAAGCTGTCAGATGTGACTGGCCCTCCTACACCCGCGGCGAACGGCACGGCTCCCAACAAACCTGCGGAACAGAACGGCGGCGGTGGTGGTGGAGAGTCAGCCTTCAGCAAATATGCCGAGTTTATTGATACCAAAGCGGGAACCTTGAATTTTAAGAACAAAGCTATCTTGCATGGTGGTGGTGTGGAGTTTTCCTCTGGTCATAGTTTCAAGATCTCTCTGGATGAAGTCGATCGCATGGATGAGCTTGGAAAGGGCAATTACGGCACTGTCTACAAAGTTCGCCACAGTCGCCCACAGCTACGAAAGCCCGGTATGGGCTTGGGAGGAATCGTGAGCCGACCATCGGGCCAAGATGAGGATGTCGCGCACAAAGATAATCTATCTGGTGTGATCATGGCCATGAAAGAAATCCGTCTCGAATTAGACGAGGCCAAGTTTGCTCAAATCATCATGGAATTGGATATTCTGCACCGCTGCGTCTCGCCCTTTATCATCGATTTCTATGGAGCCTTCTTCCAAGAAGGAGCAGTCTACATGTGCGTCGAGTTCATGGATGGAGGTTCAATCGACAAGCTGTACGAAGGTGGTGTTCCCGAGAATATCTTGCGCAAGGTCACCCTATCGACCATCATGGGCTTGAAAGCACTCAAGGACGAACATAACATCATTCATCGCGATGTCAAACCCACCAATATTTTGGTCAACAGCAAGGGTCAAATCAAGATCTGTGACTTTGGAGTGAGTGGAAATCTAGTTGCCAGCATTGCGAAAACAAATATTGGCTGTCAAAGTTACATGGCCCCGGAGCGAATCGCCGGTGGTGGAATGCAGCAGTCCGGAGCGACCAGTGGTGGAACATACAGTGTACAGAGCGATATCTGGAGTTTGGGTCTATCGGTCATCGAGTGCGCAATGGGACGCTACCCTTACCCGCCGGAGACTTTTACCAACATCTTCAGCCAGCTTCATGTGAGTCCTTTCTCGTATATTTCAGCCGTTTGAACTTTAACTGATCTTATATTTTTCTAATTAGGCAATCGTTCACGGCGAACCACCTGGTCTTCCCGAGACAGGATACTCTGAAGAGGCTCATGCATTCGTGCGTGCTTGTCTTGATAAAAGTCCCAAGAACCGGCCGTCCTACAACATGCTATTGCGTCATGCATGGCTTGTACCTCTGATGCGCCCGCCAACCCAAGAGGAGGCCGAAGCAACGGCCGCAAAAGAGGCTTCCTCGGCCTCACCGTCATCGATCACCGAAGACAAAGAGGTCTCTGACTGGGTTCACCAACAGCTCCAGCGTCGCAGAGATGGTCTACTCAAGGACGTTGAAAAGCCAGCCCTACATGCGGTGGCTTTGGACAAGGTGGCCAACAGCCCCTCGCATGATTCTGAAATTCCCACCGCATCCGACTGAAGCCAATAGCCCCAGTCCTTATTGATCAAATTATGAGATTGACTTGTACAACTGAGTGGGATTCTTCGATATTCCCGACTCCGCCTATGTCCACAGAGAGCAGCGCAACTGCTGCTGGCTTTGTCGTGGCCACGCCTGCTCATCGACCGAACTGCTTCCTTTCCTTGGTCCTCGAAAGCTTCCAGCGACCTTTTGTGAAAGGAGATCTCCTCGGACAACCTGCATTTATGACTCAAATTACCAGCATCTACCTAGAGCTATGTCATTTTAGATCCAAGAGACTTGAAGCCGAGATTCGTCAGCCATGATACTTCAAGATTGGGAGGTAGAATGGAACACCCGCCCTTTTTTCAGGGTGAGGTGAAAGCCATTACTGAACCATACATCATCATGCTACATATCCGATATTTTGAATACACTTTCATGATTTCACATGTGATTTAAGATGGCGCTCATGGATGCACGAACCTCGAAACTACTGTTTAACATGCATACAAATGACTTCTGTAAATACCATAGTAGGCAATGTCAATATTACCATATTACCCAATAATACTGCTATTATTTGGTGCCTTGGTCAAATTTGAGGAGACCTCAGTAGATGAGTGCAGTGAAGGATTCCCAACCCATGGCTCGGGATTCCTTCCACTAGTTGCTAGTATGCAGCACATTACATCCTAAGTGGGCCTGCACTGCGACAAAAGTACCTTAGCGCAGGAAGCATACATAGAACAATACAATTATAGTTGATAATTGCTTTTGATTTCTTAAACCATAAATTAGGCATCGGTATGAAAGTACCCAGATTATGATGAACATAAGGCGTCCTATCATCGTGTGGCCTAAATATTGGATACTAATTCTTAGGGTTCCCAGCAAAGCGGTGTCTCCCCTCATTGAACTTCTTAAGGTTTCCGCTGCCCCGTGGAATCTTTCAGCGTTACCTTCCCGGAGCCTCGGGGCCTATCAACATCCCAGTCATCCTATACTAGGATCTAGTGTCATATATATATACTACTATGGGCCAGCAGGCCTCCCTGCCTCAACCTGGAACCGAGTTCCAAGTCATCGGAGCAGGACTCCCTCGCACAGGCACAGCATCTCTCACCAAAGCCCTGGAAATCCTACTAGGGGGCCCCGTCTGGCACGGCGGCACGCAAACAACCCTAGGACCCCCCTCACAAATCAAAGCCTGGTCTAAGATCCTGCAAAACTGGCTATCTAAAACCGATTCATCACGGTCAACTGCACTGCAGCTAATCAAGCACGAACTGGACGGATACGCCGCAATCACCGATTGTCCTGGCGGCCAACTCGTACCTGAATTATTAAACCTGTACCCGAACGCAAAAGTCATTTGTACAGTCCGCGACCCAGTGAAATGGGAAAAAAGCCTTGATCAGGTTCGCGGTATCACACTCATGTGCTGTATACAGGGTATTCTCCTCCCACTCCCTGGAATGCGACATTTCATTTCATACTGTACGCTATTACGGGATCAGTGGGTTGAGATTTACGACGAAGCGGTCCCCACGCAACGGACTTATTTTCGTCATATTGCTTGGTTGAAGGAGGTTGTGCCGGCTGATCAATTGGTGTTTTTTGATGTGAGGGAGGGCTGGGGCCCGCTTTGCCAGGCTCTTGGGATGGAGGTTCCGGGTGATTTGCCGTTTCCGCATGTTAATGATGGTGAGGCGATTAGGAGGGTTGCGAGGTTTCATATTCGGCGTGGTCTTACTCGGTGGGCTGTTTTTTTGGCGGTTACGAGTGCTGTTATTGCTTATGTTGTTCGTCGTTAACTTGTGCAACGACTCGAACTCGGAGGATGTCTGCTGGAGGGAGTTTGGTGATTTATTTGTGTTGAGGATGACTTGCTCTTTTGTATAGCTTGACTATTTTTGATAAGCCCAAATTGTAAATACAGGAGGCATCGTTTGTTTTCATTTTGTTGTACGCATATACCAGGCCTGTTCTGATGTTGATACGAACTTACTTGACATGCCACTAGCCATGCTCTCCTGTCTCGCAGCGTCAGACTCCAGAGGAGTTGGCTTCGTGGAGCATTTGAGATTGAACACTACTATTACTAAACTAGTAGTATTGACAGTACATTGTATGAGCGTATCTTTCATAATTCATATGCATGATCCTAAATACAAAGATAATTTGCTAGTGTAAGTAAGATTTCTATGAGAATGCAATCAATTTGGCATCATACTAGTAGTAGGTCCGAGTCAGTTCAATCAATCCCATGATTGAAGATCCAACACAACCCGGCCTTGCAACTTCCCAGCCTTCATTTCCTCAAAGACACGATCAATTTTCTGCACAGTCTCAACCTGGAAAGGCGTAGTAGCAACCCTCTTCGCCATATCCAATGTCTCAATCGCATCCTTCCGATTACCAACAGTACTACCAACAATAGCCAACTGCTTCGAAACCATAATATGAGGGCAAGCATTCTCAATTGGACGAGGATCACCCGGAACACCAACACAAACCAAGGTACCATTGAACTTCAAAAAGTCCAATCCTTGTGCATATGCAGCATTGCTGGCGCTGCAAATGACCACTGCAGAAGCACCAGCACCTCCTGTGGCAGCCATGACTTGTTCAGCGGCACTTTGGCTAGTCGAGCACTTGGTAATATCGATGAAGACCTCAGCGCCACATCCCTTAACGAACTCTTCCTTAGATCCAACGTCGATTCCAATAATTCTGAATCCCATTCCACGTCCTCCGAGCTGCACGCCCAAATGTCCAAGTCCACCACCAGCACCAGCAATAACGACCCAATCTCCCGGTTGGGCCTTGCTCTTCTTCAGCGCTGAGTAAACAGTTACGCCACCACATAGTAATGGTGCAGCCATTTCACTGGGCAATCCATCGGGAATGGGAGTAACATAGTTCGCAGGAGCGAGGACGTATTGCTGGAATGTACCTGGACAAGTGAAACCAGAGACCTTTTGGTTTGCGCAAACGCCGTCTGCGCCGGAGAGACAGGCGGAACAGTTTCCACAGGCGAATGCGATCCATTTGATTCCGACACGGTCACCGGTGTTTACGCTTGAGGTTTCGGTGGATGGGCCCATTTGTGCCACGATGCCGACTCCTTCGTGGCCGCCGATTTGGCCGCTTTTGACGGGTTCGGGGAGGAATTTCCACTATTCATTCTTATGAGAATATGATAAAAAAGAAAAGAAAAGAAAAAACTGTTTTCATAGATGGGTATATGGGGAGAGTTCTCACCGTGCTCGTCATCAAACTGAGATCAGAATGGCATACTCCGGAATGCGTACTATGGATAGAGTCAAGTTTAGTATCGAATCGACCGAGACTTGGGGGTAACTAATATGAGGAGCCTTACAGCTTGACCAAGACCTCTCCAGGCCCTGGAGTTGGAGTTTCAACATCAATAATCTTGGTTGATATTTGACCTGGCATGTCATATACAACCGCTTTGTGAGTCTTTGGTGTATCCATTTTGAGGTTTTTGTTAAGGGAAGGGAAGAAGAGAGGTAATTAATTGCACTTGGAGAGAAAATTAATGGAATGAGATTCACTGCTTTAGTGATAAAGATACTGTATTAAAATAGATCCTAAATTCTTTTAGTAACATCCTAGTGATCATTTGATCGAGGGCTACATCTGCCATCCTTTTCCATCTTGAGCCGGTTAGCGCCACTCGTCCACCAGAACTACGGATTTACTACTATAACCGAGGATTCACAACAACAATGAGCTTGAAACTGGTAAAGCTATACTGATTTACAATTTAAAATTACGGGCAAAAAAACCATACTCTTAGATCCTTGGTTCAAGTGAATGAATTGATTTAATGTACTTTTAGTACAATTGTACTTTAATTGTATTAGGTTAGTATATCACACCCAGCACCTATTACCTAGGTACTAGTGGAACAAGCAGGTGTGCGTTATTCGGATCTCTGGGGGAATTCAAATCACATGGATAGATGTACTACTAGTAAAATCCAAAATTCAAATATCGGAGAAAGTGACACTAGATTACCTACTAGTATTCTTCAATATGGATCTCTTGGATAGAATCAATCCCCCGCCATCTATTTCCGTCCTCACCCGCCCCCGTCGGCACATTTCCTCCGAGTATTAGGCACGGCTAAAGAAGCTCGAGTACCCCGAGGCTTATTTCAAGTTATTCAATTGATTCAAGTTTGTATTTAATCAACCTTGGTTTGGATTCCGAATTCTCCTCCCCAGGCATCATCATCTTAACGAATTGGGTCATCCACGAACAGCAAAACAAAATGGGAAGCTCCGAATTCACTTTCAATACCTTTTTCAACATTATCAACGGAGGATGTCGCAGTGCGTCTGATTTCACAAACAGCATAGATCCATCAACAGGACTCAATCTATGGGATGTACCGGTGGCCACAAAGCAAGATGTAGAAGATGCTGTGAAGTGTGCAAACACTGCCTTCAAGACCTGGTCGAGTACCCCTTTTGAAGAGAGAGCGGCAAAACTTAACCAATGGAAGGAGTCCTACGCGAACTACGTCGAAGACTTCACTACACTTCTCATGGCGGAATGTGGTAAGCCCCGCATGCTGGCAGCCGGCGAAGCAAACGAAGTGATTTCGTTGTTCAACCATCACTTGCAATTAAGCATTCCCGAGGAACGATTCGAAGATGAGAATCGAATCATCACTACACGCCATGTTCCCGTGGGAGTTGTTGCCGCTATCTGTCCCTGGAATTTCCCCCTTGTACTGTCAATGGGTAAGGTTCTCGCAGCGGTGCTGAGTGGATGCTGTATCATTGTGAAGCCTTCGCCGTTTACACCTTACTCTGCATTGAAAATCGTCGAGTTGGCGCAGCAATTCTTTCCGGCTGGTGTCATCCAGGTTCTTGGTGGTGATGATTCTCTTGGGCCTGCGCTTGTTAGCCATCCTGATATTCAGAAGATCTCATTCACTGGGTCTAGCGCGACTGGTAGGAAAATCATGCAGTCGGCAGCAGCGACGATGAAACGTGTTACCCTGGAGCTGTAAGTTCTATTTTCTAACTTTGATTGATCTGTTGGATCATAGAGTGCTGATAATTGTGCTTCATAGTGGCGGCAACGACCCAGCGATCGTTTTTCCGAATGTCGATATTGAAAAGACTGCATCGGAGGTTGTTCAAGGATGTTTTGTGTTCTCTGGACAAGTCTGCGTGGCTACCAAGAGGGTATATGTGCACGAAGACATCTACCAACCATTCCTGGATGCGATGGTAAAGGCTGCCTCGATGATTGAAGTAGGCAGTGCCATGAACGAGAGCACAACCATGGGGCCAATGCAAAATGAAATGCAGCTTCAGCGTGTACAGGAGCTGATCGCCCACACTGAGGCTCAAGGCTACACATTTGCACTGGCACCGAAGCCTATTAAGAATGGCTCAGGCTATTACCTCTCGCCAAGCATTGTCGATAATCCTCCTGAGAACTCGCGTATTGTTGTTGAAGAACAGTTTGGTTAGTGATTCCTCCCATCGGATAAACTTGACAATGGCTAATTTATTTCCATTTTTTTTTTTCGTGACAGGTCCCATTGTCCCTGTTCTGAAGTGGAATGACAAATCCGATGTTATTTTTCGCGCCAATGATACCCCATCTGGCCTGGGAGCGTCAGTCTGGAACTCTGACCCCATCCACGCCGAGCGTGTGGGACGCCAAATCCAGTCGGGAAGCGTCTTCATCAACTCTTGGGCCAAGACAAGCCCTCGGGGTATGCTTTCCGGACACAAGGAGAGCGGGATTGGTGGCGAGTGGGGATCTACCGGCATTCTCCATTATTGCAATGTGCAAGTCATGCATGTTTTCAAGTGAGAAAAGGCGAGAGAACAGTGAACATCACAGTGGCAGTTGACCCTTGAACAAATGAGAGAAGGCGAGCCATGGAAACAAGGTTTCCCCCCACGTGAAGCACCTTCCCCATCTATTGCCGGCTAAACTACTTTGGGCCGATTCTGCGGGGGACACTCGCCGAGGTCGTATAAATCTCCCACGGGGAAAAATAAATAGAAAATTGAATAGCAAAGAAATGTGAAACTTGTTCCAACAAACCTCCTCTGCTAGGATGACTCGTAGTCGAAATATCCGTCTTTATCGTGCGTGTGAACGTTGTCGTCAACGAAAGCTGAAATGTGACCCGTGAGTTCATATGAGATCATACTGTCAACAACACCAGTGCATTAATTGCTTCAAGGACTACATCACCCGATGGAAATAAAACGCCCTGTTTGGAATGTATTCGAGCAGGTGAAGAGTGCGTCCTTGCAGGCTCAAGGCGAGGCGGGGATTTCTCGAAATTTCGACGTCAAAAGCAGAAATTGGCAAACTCGACACCTACTCCCACCCGTCATGATACCAACGAATCCGACTTTCAGTGGAATGGTGAATGTGAGAAAGGAGTGGAGGATCCAATCTATGCAGAGCTAACCAATCCTGGCGATGCTCTTCAAATACTTGCTCGACTGGCTGCAAACGACCCTCGACGGTCTGGTGAAAATACAGGCTCGCAGACACGAAGCTCACCGGGTAGTGATTATTGCAAAGACGAAGTCATCTCACCAACGGCTATTTCTGGCTCGAGCTCAGTTGCCAAGCGCATACAAACGCCTACATTCCAACGTCCGCTATCGGAAACCGAGACATTAGTGATTGGGATTCTTGGAACAGACACAGCCAGAAGCTTGCTGGATCAGTAAGAAATCCCCAGTCCAAAACTGATGGACGTACGCTAATTGTATAGCTATGCTGAGAATTATCATCCATTTTGTCCCCTCGCGCCAAAAGAGGTCTTGATTAAAGGGGATGTTCGAAGAACGGCAATCAACGAGCCGTTTCTCCTCACTGTGATTTTGACCATCGCCTCCAAAGATGAACCGCCATATCAAGAAATCCACCAACAATGTTGGCAATATTTGAAGCGACATCTATTAGATGTTTTGCTGGCTGTTCCATCAACATTGAATGTTGGTACTGTCGAGGGCCTCTTATTACTTGCTGAATGGGTTCCGTATCTACAACTTGAGACCGGATCCTATCCGAAGCTATTCCCAGGCAATCTAAGTGCAGTGGAAGATAATATGGCTTGGTCACTCATTGGGCAAGCAGTGAGACATTCGTATCTTCTTCGTCTTGACAAGGCTTCATTTCGAGAGAAATCCCGAGGAGAAACGGAAGCCGAAGTGAACAGGAAGCAGCTAGCTTGGATATGTACGGCTAGTACCTTTCATTCCCTTTTCACGGTATTGCTCAACTAATACTAATTTATTCAGTTGTTTATATATCCGATCGACAGATTTCAGTGCGAATGGGACAATCCTTTTGGTCCCGCGGACCCTCTCTATCGACAAGATTCACCGCTGATGATTTCCCGAGTCTCCGGCTCAGTGCCGATGCTGAGCACAATTATGCGCAAGTGCTTCAAGCTACAATCGACCTTACTCAGCTTTTGCATAATGCCCATGACATCCTTTATTCTTCAAAAGAGAGAAGACTGCAAATGGTTCGCTGGGGCGGCTACAATCGCTACCTAGATGATTTCCGTCGCTCTTTGTCCGCATGGCATGATCGTTGGGGCAAGCTCGACGCATCTCCAAAGCTTTACTCTACACTGAGGATTGTCAAGGAGTATGTTCGGTTATATGTGTGTGCATTTTCCTTTCAGTCAATTCTCTCGCGGGCCGTTCAAGAGAATCGGAATGCGGGTGGACCTGGGTCATCGTCAAAAGAGGCGCCGTCTCTATTTCCTCAAGGAATTATGTCTACCCCGGATGGTGTTTACGTTTTTGAGGCAGTGGATTCTGCGAGGAAGATATTGGTAATTGCTACCGAGACGGATCCGGTTGCACACATTCGCTATATGCCTTTCCGCTTCTATGTGTAAGTTTTCGTTGTAAAGCTTCAAGTTCAAGTAGCCGCGAACAGGTATGCTAAGCTAAGTTTATGATAGATACACGATATACTCCGCTGTATTCTTGTATAAAGCGGCTGTGTTTGGAGCCTTTTCACCATCTCAGCATGGCGATATTGTTGAACTTGTTCAGAATTTCATTCGCGTGCTTGAGCAAGCAGCAACAAGTGACTCACATATCGGATGCCGCTATTCAAAGCTGTTGAAAAGAATATGGCTCTCCAATTCAAACCATACAGCACAGCAGCAAAATGGAAACATTGAGCTTCAGAATTACCAAACTATTCCAATTTCAACAGAGGGAGACCAAGCACGGTATACTCATGACGCTAGTGGGTTTATTGAAAATCCAGAAATACGAATCCCAATCTCCATGGACATGCTCACGCCGGATTTTAACCTGTTTTGTCCAGACTTTTCTAGCTTAGAGTCGGAGCTTTTTGATCTTGGGGCTGTCACTCATGGGTTTCCAATAGGCTTCAATCAGACAGACCTATCGTCTTGAACTTATGGCTTAGTGTGCTACACTACTATCTGGAGCTCTATGGATCTTACTCGTGCTCAGTACTAGTAAATTTATTCAGTACATACTATTGGTAATCGAGACTGAGCCAAATACAAATCCATTTGTATTATAAGGAAGAAAGAGTATTGAATTCCAGGTTTAACTTCCAGACGACATGCCTCTAGACACTCAGCCTTAAAAGGTTCCAAGATTGTATGTGACTTACACGCTCTCAACATGAACTTTGTCATCTTTCTTCTCTTGAGCCTGAGTAGAGTCAACGGCTTCCATCTCTAAGTCCTTGCTGTTAACAGCAGCTTTCCACGGTGGTCGATTAACTTCAAGAAGCCCCTCAACCTCCTCCAGTGTCTTCCCCGCCGTCTCCGGATAACAAAAGAAAACATGAAGGGCCATGGCAAAGCTAAAAGCACCAAAAATAAGATAAGTCTTCCACTTGATATTGACGAAAGCCGGAGGCGTAAAATAGCTCAATGCAAAATTGAACATCCAATTGCTGGCAGTAGACAGGGCAACGGCCTTTCCTCGAAGGCGAAGTGGGAATAGCTCTGGTGGGTATACCCATGATACCGGCCCCCAGCTAGGCGCAAATGAAGCTACTACCATGTAGGAACAAGCGATTACCACTTTGGCAGGGGTTCCGGTTATCGACCAGCTTTCTTCTGCGATGTTATGCAGGCCTCCTGGGGGTGCGGGAGAGCCGTAGCCTCCCATTAGTCCCGCGCAGAGGAACCACCATATAGTAAGGGAGATGCTGCCTATCAATAGAATAGGTCTTCGGCCAACCTTGTCTATATAAAGTAGAGCTGGGATGGTGACGACGACGTTGATGACATAGTTGATAGATGATGCGACGAGGTTGTTATTACCGCTCAGGCCGGCCATGCCGAACACAAATGTGATGTCTTCATATCCACATTAGTTAGGAATGCAATACCTCATGAACTGGATCTTTGAGGGCTACTCACAGTACATGATGACGTTAATTCCAGTCAGTTGAGACCAAATCTGAACAGAAACTCCGATGTGAAGTCTCCAAAGCATCGACGGTTTCAAGAACTCCTTGAAAGAAACCTTCGACTGAATTTGTTCCATGTCGCACGTCTCTCTTAGCTGTTGCAGCTCCAATCGTACCATATCATCATCAGCATTACCCTTAGCATGGATAAGTGCAAGAATCTGTTGGCATTCGTCCCAGCGGTCCTGTTTCGCCAGCCAGCGTGGAGATTCGGGCATCCAGAATATTCCACAGAAGAGAAAGATGGCTGGAATCATTTGAAGGGCCCATGGCACTCTGAATGACGCAGTGCCCGTCAGAAATGAACAGCCATATGAGATGTAGAACATGATCAGAATGCCCCAGGTGATAGCCCATTGCTGTGTGCCTACGACGAGACCACGTTTATGAGCTGGCGCAAGTTCAGCGACGTAGACTGGCACTTGAGCGGAGCAAATTCCAACACACACTCCGTTGATAAATCGTCCGACGATTAGCATGGGGAAGTTTTGTGCCGCGCATGAGATGACACTTCCAATAATCCTGAGGTTTACATCATAGGTCAGTCAATTGAAGGAAGGAATTGCGGGAAGAAAAGCAATGACAAACCAGATCACAGAGCCAATTTGGATTGATGACTTTCTTCCGAACATGTCCGTTAAGAGACCAGACACAAGAGCTCCTATAAAGGAACCACCGGGCATTGAGGCGGTTATGCCTCCTTGGATCAACGATTCAGGGCCTGAACATTCAGGTGATTCATCGAATGGATATCCATGGGGACCCTGGTTGAAGTAACACTTGTATTGATTCGTTCCGATTCTAAAAAAAAGGGTTTAGATAAGATTCCCGCTTTTTGATTATCATAGTACTCACATAGCAGACATCGAAGACAGATCGAAACCAAACAACGTGCCTCCAATGACCGAGATGGCCGTGATGATGTAGATGTTGGTAATCATCGTGCCGGTGATCCCTTCTTGGGATAATCTGGCAAGTTGATGCTCTGTTCGAATTGGAAAAGTGAAAGGTTCTCAGTGAAGATTATTAAAGACAGGCTGGTCTCTGTTCTTATACTCCAAGGTTGCCAGACTAGTATACGGCCAGGAAACTCAATTTCCCCACGCGGGAGCAAAAATCTGGAGGAAGTCTGGGGAAACCCCATAATTTCAGAACTGCCGAGAACAGCGTCATTTCATGCTGGGTATTACTATGGGACCAAGGGGGTATGCATATGTTCAAGTTTACAAAATCTGATCTTCGTCCATCTTTTGCCATCTTCAGTGGAGACTTTACTACTCTTCCTGCATCCACTTATTGGTCAGATGGGGAATCAACATCCGTACAAAGCACTCACTATACCCGATTGGCTTCTTGGGACGGAAAGCATGCTATAGTTACGGCCTGGGCGTATCTACATCGAACAGCCCGGGTTTTGATATTGTCAGAAAGTTGAGAGTGTAAAGGATGATATCAGATAATTGAAGCATTGCTCATTTGTATTTCATGTACCTCCGGCCGATTTTGGAGCATACTAACTTTCGCGAAAGTGCCCCGATCGGAATTCTGGCAATAGATGGGTGAAGCTCTTGGATAGCTTCCACTAGTGACCCCCAACTATTCCGAAGGCTGTCAGATGGCGGGTGCAGGGATCCACCATCTCCACTTGGTACGGCTATAGAAGGAACTGTGAACAGAATCCATTTCGTAGGGTCCGCCTTCTGTTGGCCTCTCTCGATGAACATTCTCAGTGGTAGAGTATGGAAGTTGCATGTAGAGTAATACTTCCCAGGTAACTACTTAAGTACAGCAAATGTAGATTATTATCGGATAATATCATTCAAAAATAGCCCCAGACAGGAACCTTCAAGGCAGAAACTTTAACCATGACTGTTACAACAAACGGAGTGAACTTCGCTCATATCTCCGCTAAGGAGTTACATCCTACCTTTGCCGCAGAGATCACTGGAGTGGACTTCTCCTCGCCCTTGTCTGATGAGGTCTTCAAGGATATATTCCAAGCAGTTACCAAGGTAAGAAACAGAGCAATGTCCACGGGTCTTGTTGTATTCAAGTTCCAAGGTTGAAGAAAAGAAATAAAATGACTCAGAAAGGAAATTAGTATGGAGTGGTGGTATTTCGCAACACCGGTCTAACCGACGAGAGTCATATTGAATTCTCTCGTAAATTCGGAGAGCTCGATGACGTGAGGCCATACATCGCCGCAGGCCGAAAGAATCGTCTCCAATATCCCGAATTATTCGACGTTAGCAATGTTGAGCTTGACGGAACTATCCTTGACGCCGATAGCCCCCGGGGACAAGCGAACAAGGTAGGCAAGACCCTGAACAATCTGTATCCAGCAATTAGTATTGACATTCGTAAAACTAGGGAAATGATCTCTTTCACGTCGACTCCAGTTTCAACCCCCGGCGCGCTGGATATTCCCTCTTGTTGGCCCATGAGCTTCCGCCGCAGGGAATGGGAGGCCACACAGCCTTCGCCGATACTCGAACGGCATTCGATGATCTCCCAGAGGACCTGAAGGAGACGCTCAAGTACAAGGACTACATTGCTTGTCACTCGATGCATCATTCGCGCAAAGTAGCCGCCCCCGAAGCATTCACTCACATCAACCCACTCGATTATCCAATGGGTCGACACCGACTCGTCCAGCGCCATGAGACCTCTGACCGCATGAATCTGTATATCGCAGCTCATGTGCACCATATCGAAGGACTTGAGCCGAAGGAATCGCAAGAGTTATTTGATAGGCTCTTCAAACATGCTACGCGTGAGGAAAATACGGTTGAGATTGAGTGGCAGGAGCCTGGTGATTTGGTCATTTGGGATAATACTTGCACGATGCATCGCGCTGTGGGTGGGCCGTTTCTTCGGCAATATAAGCGGGATATGAGACGTACGACTGTACACGACTCTAGTTCACAAGCATGGGGGTTGAATGAGCATACCGATGTTCGTCAGGGACTGCCATAGATCGAATACCGACGTTACCCAGATTGCAGCGGGTCCATGTGCAAGAACCTCAGTGGAAGTACTATAAGCTACAAGAATACTCCTTCAGTTTGTCCAGACTTTTTTCTACACTTTTGTAGACAATTGCCCAGGTATAAATCACAGATTAGAAAGATATATCTATCCGGTTTGCTTCATATTCATGTTTATATTATCTATTTTCAATGAAAATCAAGATTGGGATAAGGTAGCCCCGCACTATAGAGCCTGCCTGGCAGACGCCCGGCATTATATCTGACGCCACTTTCATTCAAAAAGAGCGACAATCTGAATGACCAAGAATTTACCGCAGAGTAACCAGCTCCTCGGCGCTAGTGGGGTGAATAGCGACACAGCTATCAAAGTCCTGCTTAGTAGCACCCATCTTCACAGCGACACCGAATCCTTGCAGCATCTCGCCAACGCCCAGACCAAGGATGTGCAGGCCGACGACCTTTTCTTGAGGGCCAGCGCAGATAATCTTCATCTCGGTGGGGTTCTTGGCCTTCTCCTCGGCGGGCAGAATGGAGTAGTACATAGCAGTGAACTTGGTGTGGTAGATCTTGATCTTGTCGTCGCCGTAGCGCTCACGGGCCTCGGGTTCGGTGAGACCGACAACGCCGACCTCGGGGTGGGAGAAGACGACGGTAGGGATGTTCTCATACGAAAGCTTGGAGTGCTTGAGCTCGGGAGCACCGAAGAGACGGTTACCAAGCTGGCGACCAGCGGCAATTGCAACTATCAGATAAGTCAGAATATCATGCTTTGTTTATAGAGAAGGTGACAATATGTGCATACCTGGGGTGAGTTCGGCTTGGCCGGTAACGTCACCAATGGCGTAGACACCCTCGACGGAAGTGTTCTGGTACTCGTCGACAACGATGTGGCCACTGGGGTTCAGCTTGATACCGGGAATATCGATATGCAGGTCCTCGACTTCGGGGGCACGGCCAACAGCCCACAGTAGTTCGTTGACCTCAAGCTCTGAGCCGTCGTGGCTGATCAGCTTAATCAGACGGTCCTTACCCTTGCCGTCGCGAACAAGCTTGACCTCCTTGAAGCCGGAGTGGTTGCGGTGAAGCTTGACACCGGCAGCATCATACCGCTTGGTCATAGTCTCCTGAACCATAGGGTCGAACTTGCGCAGGAAATTCTCGCCTCGGATGAACATGTGAGTCTCGACATCAGCAGCGTTCATAACACCAGCCAGCTCAACAGCGATATATCCAGCGCCAACAACGGCGACCTTGGGAGGAAGCTCCTCCAGCTCGAAGAAACCATCGCTAGTGATACCGTGCTCAGCGCCGGGCACCTTGGGGATGTTGGGACGGCCACCAGTGGCGATCAGAATGTGCGGTGCGGTGAATCGGGTAACGCTGCCATCCTCATTCGCGACTTCGATGACCTTGGGCTCGACGAAGCGGGCACGGCCGTGGACAAGATCGATACCCTCCCGGTTCCAGTTGCGCTCGTACATGCCATTCAGGTTCTTGATGACGGCATCACGGGTGTTCTTGAAGTGGGTGTAGTCAAACTTGACTTTCTCGGGGAAGTCATAGCCGTAGTGCTTGCCAACCTCGATCATTTCGTTGATGGTTGCGAAGTTCCATGTCATCTTCTTGGGGACGCATCTAGACGGCTCAATCAGCATGCATATTCCAATGATCCTAGCCACCACACTGCTAGCGCTACTGTTAAATTGACCAAAAACTTACCCTACGTTAACGCAGGTACCACCGGAACGGCCGCTCTCGACAATTAGGGTCTTTGCGCCGTACCAGCCGGCTGCGCGACGAGCACTACCGCTACCACCACTACCACCACCCAAGACAATGTAATCATACTGCTGTACGTCGACGGGAGCCATTGTTGAAGATGATTTGTTCTCGGATGCAGACGAGGCGAAATGGCGAGAAATGGAGGAGAGACGAGAGCCTGGGGTAGTTGAGCTGGCTGAGGGCGCGGACAAGGGCTTCAAAGTAGCCAGGGTTCGATTAACGGTCGGTCGACCGGTGTGAATGAGCTTGCCAGCGGGGCACCGGAATAAGAGAGAGCTGCGAAGGCTGCGAGAAGAGGTGGGGAGAGAACGGGAAAGCATGGAGGAGGGGTATTCGTATTTACAAGGAGGGGAAAGAAAAAGAGCTGACAAAAAGGTGGTGACGATATCGGCATTTGATACGCGCCGGCACGATTGCGCTGCCTGACTGCCTGATTGCTCATCTAGACCACGTGATGACAAATCAGCTCTAAGTACCTCGGAGTTCGGCGTTTGGTAGATATTCGTATACTGTATGATGGAATACACCTTGAAATGACTCGGCCTTTCAATAGGAGTCTATTTGATCCTGGTTTTATCATGTGAATTCTATCCGGGCTAGGTGGGGGATTAGGGTGGAAGGTTACGGTGTCATGCCCTTGTTTCTAGATGCATTCAATTTGAAATCTTCAAACATTTGGAGTCAAGTTATAGCGAAAGACATTGCCCTCACTGCATATAAGAATTTCGGAACCTTGAAAGTTGAATGGTTGATTGAAATATAGTAGATTGAATAATAATGAATGTGAAAGGCTCGCGCTGAGCACTAGTATAATCACCGGATATGCAAAATTGCATTTACAACTCAATGCGTCTGCATCTTCAGATTTGTGATGAAATAAATGAGAAATGAGAAATGAAAGAAATGTGTGTCGATAACACTTCAAGATCGAGAATCCAACTATCTTAGGATCTTGATAGGGCCAAAGGGATATTGGTCGTCGATGTGGTGTGGTTTGTATGTTGAGAGATACTGTGGTTGGGATCAAACTCGCCCACCGCTTTGATGGGATGGTCTTTCAGTCCCAAGTAGCGATGAACAAGATGTATTTATTCAAAGTGGTGTCGAAGGTATGATGAAAAGGTTTCCTGCAAAGAGCAGAAAGGTATACATCATGACCCAATAATACCTCAAGCGATTCTGTTCAGAATTCTACTCGAGTATAGAACCGGGTGTTCAGACCAGACTTGCTCCCCATTGTTGTGACGGGTGAAGAAGGGAGATCGAGAGGGCATGATATGATATATCACAGGACAGGGGGTTTCCAAAAGCCTCAAGCTGCTCATATGGCTTTCAAAGAATTTAATCAGAGAGCGACAGCTTGACTGCTTTGCTGATATTCAGCCGCGGTGCTTGTACTTTGATGCGGGCCTGGCCAGCTGGCGGTCGACTTGTCCGTAAGCAGCGGCGATGGACTATGCGCAAGGACTGAAGTGCTCGAGGTGAGGCGGAGGTGTGTCTTTGAGAGTCGGTTTGGTGCCGTTGGGTGGATCAGATAAGAGAGAAGCATTGCATATGCTTCATAGATCTGTGTGCAGTGTGTGTCGGTGTCTCCTCACATTAGGCTGTTCGTTGAAGGCGAAATCCGGGGTAGCCAGATAAGAACAGCCCACTAGTGGGAGTATGCGATAACGGCAAATGAAATAAAGCAGATGCAGAGAGGAATATAGACGTTGCGATCCATATCGGAAGTGGGTTTGGCGTGTTTCATGGCTTGTTGTTATGGCTGAAGTGGTGTCAAGGATGTAGTATAAAGGAGAGTGCAATGGGAAGTGCAATGGGAGGGGGGAAGGCCAGGCGGGGGGGTGGTGGCTCTATTATTAT
>AOTG01000268.1:0-32983 GCA_000347475.1 Penicillium paxilli ATCC 26601
TGGATGGTGTGTTGGATGGATGGTGTGTTGGATGGATGGTGTGTTGGATGGATGGTGTGTTGGATGGATGGTGTGTTGGATGGATGGTGTGTTGGATGGTGTGTTGGCTGGAGAAGAGTCGGAGAGACAGAGAGATGTTAGAGACAGTGTTGAATATTGGGGAAGGGAGACTTACTTGGATTTTTGAAGAAGTGTTGGATGTTTGAAGAGGTTGGATGTTTGAAGAGATTGGATGTTTGAAGAAGATGATGTTGAAGAGGTGGATGTTGAAGAGGTGGATGTTGAAGAGGTGGATGTTTGAAGAGGTTGGATGTTTGAAGAGGTCGGATGTGGAAGAGATTGGATGTTTGAAGAAGATGATGTTTGAAGAGGTTGGAAGATGATGATGTGGAAGAAGATGATGTTGAAGAGGTGGATGTTGAAGAAGATGATGTTGAAGAGGTGGATGTTGAAGAGGTGGATGTTGAAGATGAAGATGAGGAAGAAGAAGAAGAAGAAGAAGTGGATGTTGAAGAAGAAGTTGATGTTGATGTTGAAGAAGATGAAGATGAAGAAGAAAAGAAAGAAGAAAAGAAAAGAAAGACCTAGAAGGAAGTTAGTCCAACCTGTGGCCTATTAGCAGATCCAAAGAGAAAGCGCGGAACGCGACCAAGAACGCAAAGCAAACGTGAACGCAGACAAGAACTCTGCCTTCCAAGAAGACGAGCAGGCGTTCATGGAACGTCAAGCAAACGTGAACGCAGACAAGAACTCTGCCTTCCAAGAAGACGAGCAGGCGTTCATGGAACGTCAAGCAAACGTGAACGCAGACAAGAACCCGTCAAAAGACGAGCAAATATCCTGGAAGCGGTTCGTGCCCTGCCCCTATTGGCTAAGAACCCCCTCCCACGAGAGAACCAACAGGGCCAGTTGTCGAGGTTTGTTGTCTGGGAGGTCCGGGAATGGCGAAAATGTGGTAAGCCCTGCCCTGGAAAAAGATGATTGTTAGTTTGTATGTTCAGCGAAGTGGGAAGAGACTTACCAAGCCAAGACCAGTTGTGGAAGAATGAAGACCAGAAGAAGTGTCATGAAGAGATGTCATGAAGAGATGTCATGAAGAGATGTCATGAAGAGATGTCATGAAGAGATGTCATGAAGAGATGTCATGAAGAGATGTCATGAAGAAGTCTTGAAGAGTCATGAAGAGGTCAAGTCTTGAAGAAGACATGAGATGAGGAAGGCCATGAAGAAAGTATTGAAGAGTCATGATGAAGGTTCATGAAGAGGTGTCTTGAAGAAGACATAGAAGAAAAGTCATGATGGCCATGAAGAAAAGTCTTGGAGAGGACTTAGAAAAAAAAGTCATGGTGGTCTTGGTGGAAGGTCTTGGGGAGGGCAGGTCTTAGAGAGGACTTGGAAGAAAAAAGTCATGGTGGCCATGGCAGATGGTGGGTGCCAAAGGATAAGGCCAGGAGAGGATGAGGTCGAGAGAACCAAGAGCTTGAGAGAGAAGGCTGGCAAAATTGGCAGAGAGCTTGGAGAACAAGAGGAGAGATGGAGGAGGAAGAAGGAAGAGGAGAGGATCAGAGACCAGCGGCCCTCATTTATAGCCATGGGAACGGCGCTAGTGCAATTTCTTGATTTCAGCGAGCCAATGGGGATTGAGCGTTATGGCGAAGTAGATTTGGATTTTTTCCTACCAAATTAAGCTGGGGAGCGACCCAAATGTACCTGCCTGCTTCCCAAATTTATTTGCGTGGTGAATTTGTATGGCAAAATGGGCTCAGACCCTCGGGATGTATTTCCTACCCCAGATTTTCTTTCGGCCCACATGGCGGCTCCGCTGATCCCGCCATCAACATGCATTTTTAGAATTAGGGAATTTACATAATAAAAGCCCTCGAAGGGATATTGTTTTTGCAATTTGTGAATAATTTTTAACCCCAACAGCCGCTACAGGATCAGAGTCCGAAAGATGACCCTGGAAAGAAGTTCTGGCATTCATTTTGCGCCAAGAGGGGACGCTGGGCCGGGACCCACTCTGAAATTGTGGCGCCTGAGGCTTAAAGTTGAGAGCCCGAGGCCGCGAATTGCGAGCCTGCAGTCGTAGTAGGCAGAATTTGTAGTCGCGTTGGGGGTCTCACCGCCTTGGGAGAACGGAGGGCCATATGGTATCCTGCCCTCAACCGACGATAATATACCTTCTGGTGATGCCAAAAGTACCCAATCCATAGATTCAGACGAGTAGAAACCATAGACCAAATTTCAGCAAAAATGCCCAAAGATTGCGTCGAGCAGAGGGGGTTCGGTCCTGGGAGGCCACCAGATGAGAGCCCCCCCAGGACGAGCAGGTCGCGCATGGCCTCAATTCACCTCTGTCCTACTGGAATACTGGTTCAAACTGCTTGTACTCTCTAGAGACATCGATTTCCCACCGGGAAACCAGCCCCAGCTCCTGCCTCTCGAGCCTGGGGGAGGGCTCCCACGGGGGGTCTCGCCGGACTCAGCAGCCCAGCAACCACCATCTACACCTCTCTACATCATTATTCAAGCTCTTACTGACTTTCTACATCGTGACAGACACATTGAGACCTCTTCGAACGAACTCCGGCGTCGACCGAGTCGCGCGCCATGGGGCCCTTCAAGCGCTCCCAAATTTGGGACAGGCCCAATCTTTCCAGCGGCGTTCCTCGAACAACCTCACGGATCTAGTTTACGAGCCTCTACGATGTCATACGGGCCAAGTCGAGCTTCATTTTGATACCGTTGGATCTACAAACAGGGATTGTTTACTGGGATTTCATTGGTGTTGATCATCTTGGCATGTCCCAAATGTGGGGTCGGCAAAGTCGACCCATGTCAGCAAGCCCATCCACGGGGATAACCTCCAGTTCTGCGGGGGGAATCGTGTCCAGCAGTGTCCAGCACGCCAGGATACACATATACTCATGTTTTTCACTCAACCACTCAACTACTGGGATCAGACTACGTGCATCTCTGTCGAGTAAGCTTGTTGTTGAGCATCTACCTCTTGGGGGTCAATACGTGGGAGTGGCTTGGGTTACGGATCAAATAAATAGCATTGTCGTGAGGAGTTATCGAATAGAAGAGAATTGACCAGTTAAAGCCTCAATTGAGTACGGATTTGGCATGAAACACCGCCGAGTAGACTTGCTGCACTTAATTCTCCTACTCGTGCGGAATCGGGTAACGTGATGAGGTAAGCAAGACCTCCAGCTGGCCATTATGGGCCTATGGGCAGAATCGCCCAGTGCGCCTCCTCTGCTACAATCCAATATTCCATCGAGATCTGGCGATAATCAGAATATCCCACTGCCCCTCCTTCATTTATCCGGTTGCAACCCCGAACCGCGTGCGCGTGCGAGTGCTGTTGAAATCGGCGTCGGGCCACGATCCGCTTTGTTGACCCATTTCCACCCCCAGTGCGCGGCGTGTCCTTGGACCAACAAGTCATGGAGGACCCATTGGCGTACGAGACTTCGAGCAACAGTCTAATCCAGACTGCGAGGTACCTCCTATTCGATGTGACCTGGTCGACCTACGTTGCCATCTTCGCGTCTATCTGCATCGCGACCCGCATCATCACTGGACTCCAAAGCCTCCAGCGAACTCAAGATCCTTCAAAACCTCAAGTCTCGCGACCAGCACCTTACTGGTTCCCCTGGTTTGGCCATAGTGTCCTGTTTACATGGAACCATGCCAGTCTATTCAAGTCCCTCAGGTGAGTCCCGCCAACCCCGAACCCAATTCTCGCTGCCATGTTCTCCACCCGCTAATACTTTATCTAGGGACTCCATGAATGATTCCGTGTTTGGCGTTTACCTGCGGGGCGAAAGTTATGAAACAGTGACTTCCCCGTCAATGATCAAGACGATCCTGGATTCCCCCAGTGCATCGAGTACTCTTGCGCTCGAGCAAGCCCTCCAAAACGTCTTCCGCAACCGCAGCCTAATCCAGGCATTGCAAAAGCCCAGCAACCGGGAAATCACCGACGATGTTCCCAGCATCATCAACAAGGAATCGATGTTGAAAGATGCTTCAGCTAAAATTGTTGCCCTGGTCCAACGCAGCACCCCCAGCTTGGTCACCTTCAGCCGAAGCCTTGTTGACCAAACCCCATGGGAGCGTGATAGCGATGTGTCGATTGTCGAGGAGCATCAACTGCAATGCGAAGCGAACCTCTTCGCCCTCATCCGCAACTTCGTGGGTCACAGCATGACAACATTCCTCTTGGGGGAGGCCTTTTTAGAGAATTTCCCAATGGTCATTGAGGATCTGTGGAAACTCGACACCAGCTTCGTTTCGTTGTTGGTCGGACTTCCCCGTCTCGCTTCCCCGATCGTCTCTGCAGGATCCGCCGCCCGTGATAGACTCATCCACATCACATCCATCTTTTACCGCGCCTTCTGCGCCTGGGATGACGGCATCGACCCCGGCATCGAACTACGCGAGCTCGAAGACGTCTCCGAACTCGTCAAGCAAAGAATGCGAACCTTCCGCAAACTCGATCTAACCCCGAACGCCAGTGCTGCCGGTCACGTTTCCTTGCACTGGGACCTGGTCGAGCATATCAGCAAGATAACCTACTGGACCGTCCTCCACATCTTCGCAGACACTGAGCTTCTCAAGGAGATCCGGAAAGAATTCGCCCATTGTGTAAAATCATCCCGACCAACCCGCGAAGAAACCGGCTTCCCATTCGACGAGCCCCCACGTCTCGAAATTGATCTTGAAAAGGTACTCGAATCAGCCCCGCTCTTCAAGGCATGCTACTACGAGTCTATCCGCCTCCACTCCGCCGGCGTCTCTTTCAGAAAACTGGAAGCAGACATCACATTGACCGAGTCAACCAATGATGCCACTGAGCCGCGCAGCTACCAGATTCGCAAGGGCAAGAATGTGATCATGCCCCATGTGACTTACCAGACTGATTCCCGCCGCTTCTCAAATCCTGAGCAGTACGATCCGCTTCGATTTATCGTGACGGACCCTGCATCCGGAGCAAAGAAGGTCAGCGCCGAACCTCTTGGCCCCTTTGCGGATGGACTGTACGGTTCCAAAAACAATCGATTGAACGAGGGGGCTACCTTGGCTTTTACAGCGGGTATTATATCGATGTGGGATATTACGCCTACGGATGAGAAGCATCTCAAGATCCCGAAACATAAAGCGACCTGGGGTTCTTTCCAGCCATCGGGTGATACCAGGGCGAACTTGAAATCTACAGTGTAGGGCTGTTCGTTTTTGGGATTCAGTCTTCACAAAAAAATTTAATTAAAATAATGCATATCTCATAGAAAGCGTTCGATTGGATTTTCTATACTATACTATTGTTAATACAGCCATATTGCCAGACTGCGAAATTCCCGTAGTGCTCTCAAGTGAGCCCGCAAGTTAAGGGTACTCATTCACTGATCCAATTGGCAACTTTGCCAGGCAGCCCTCGGTGAGAAAATGATTCACCGAGCCGAGTCGACCGAAGGTATACGATGAAAGCAAATGAGAAGCCAGTAGATCATCTCCGTATTCCATTAGTTCTATACCGAGTACTAGCTCCATCGACAGTAAAATGCGGGGATCAAGCGGGCAACGGGACGAAGCCGCACGGAATAATATCCGGTCGGAGTTAGCCCGAATGACACCATCCACTCACAGAATCGCCATATATAAGCTTGAAGTTCTTGGAAGTTCCTCAGCTCCTGCAATAACAAATGGTATTACTTGACAGTACAATTGTATACTCCTGCTAAACCAGTTTGAGACATCCCGCAGATTGGCACTGGCACTGGCATACCCTGCAAGAGTTCTTTCTATACAGCATCTACCAGAGGCAACGGAAGCAGCACCACCCTCTTCCCCCAAAATGCAAAACGAACAAGAACAAGAACACAATTATGAAGCAGATCCAAATGGCGACTACAACCTCAACAAACCCATCCCCTCAACCTCAGGACTGCGACAAGGTCTAACCTCCTACGGCGACGCCCACTTCTCCCTGTTTCTCCGAAAAGTATTCATAAAAGCACTAGGATACTCGGAAGATGCCCTCTCCCGCCCAATAATCGGAATCATCAACACATTCTCCGGGTTCAACCCCTGCCACGCAAATGTGCCGCAACTGATTGAAGCTGCGAAACGTGGTATCCATTTAAATGGCGGGTTGGCGGTAGAGTTTCCGACAATCAGTGTTCATGAGTCGTTTTCGCATCCGACGAGTATGTTTTTGAGGAATCTTATGAGTATGGATACGGAGGAGATGATTAAGGCTCAGCCTTTGGATGCTTGTATTATGATTGGAGGTTAGTTTCAATTTACGCCTGACCCCCGGGTTACATGTCTCAAGTATACTTAGTACGGCACGGTGGGGTTGGGATACTATCATTACTTGAACTCCGTTTTTGACTGAAAAATTTATCTCTATAGGTTGCGATAAAACGGTTCCTGCGCAGCTGATGGGTGGGATATCCGCAAACAAGCCCATTCTTCCTCTCATTACGGGCCCCATGATGCCGGGTAGTCATCGTGGAAAGAGGATCGGAGCATGCACCGATTGCCGCAATAACTGGGCTGCGTTTCGAGCGGGTGAAATTGATGTAGAGGAGATCTCGGAAATTAATGAAGAGCTCGCTCCAACGGTAAGCAACCAATCCGTGAAAAAAGCATCGTTTAATTCATAGCTAACCTGGAGCAACTTTGCTTTGATAGATCGGCACATGCGGCGTTATGGGAACTGCCAGCACGATGGCCTGCGTAACTGCAGCTCTGGGCATGATGCCTCTCCGCGGTGCATCAGCGCCAGCAGTCTCATCCGCAAGACTACGAATTGCAGAAGAGACCGGCGCAAATGCAGTAGCAGTAGCGAAATCATTAACCAAGCCACAAGAGATCCTCACAAAGGAGTCATTTTTGAACGCCATCACCGTTCTCCAAGCCATTGGCGGATCTACAAATGCCGTGGTCCACATCCTCGCCATTGCAAACCGACACCCTGAACTCCAAGGCGTGATAACACTTGAAACATTCGAGGAAATCGGAAAGAAAACACCGTTGCTGATCGATCTCAAGCCAAGCGGCGATAACTACATGAATGACTTCCATAATGCTGGAGGCATGATGGCATTACTTCAAGTCTTGCGACCATTGCTCCATCTCTCTGCGAAAACCATAACTGGGAAAACACTAGGCGAAGTCCTTGACTCCGTTCCTTCCAAGAACTTCTCTTTCCAACAAGATATCATCAGGCCGTTATCTGATCCTCTCTTCCCTTCCTCTTCTCTTGCTGTTCTGTACGGCAACCTCGCGCCCAACGGAGCAATTCTCAAGGCATCAGCTTCGAAATACCGACACCTCCTCTCACACAAAGGCCCCGCGGTGGTCTTTGAAAACTCAGCAGATCTAGCCCAACGTATCGATGATCCCGATCTCGAGGTCACAAAGGACAGCGTCCTGGTGTTAAAGGGTATTGGACCAATTGGAAACCCCGGCATGCCCGAAGCCGGACTGATTCCGATTCCCAAAAAGATCGCATCAACCGGCGTCAAAGATATGCTGCGACTATCAGATGGTCGAATGTCTGGAACTGCAGGAGGTACCATCATCCTGCACATCTCACCCGAGGCAGCGGTTCCAGATTCTCCGTTCGGCATTGTCGAAACGGGTGACATTATTATCTGTGATATTGAGCGTCGTCGACTTCATCTGGATATTTCAGATGAAACTTTACAGTCTCGCATCTTGAAGCGCAAGCAAGTTTTGGAAGCTGGAAATGGACCGGTGCAAGGAAGGAAGCTGAAGCGTGGTTATCGCGGGTTGTATGAGCGGTCTGTGAATCAAGCGCATCAAGGGACTGACTTTGACTTTTTGACGGCTTCGGGACCTGTAGAGTTAAAAACAACTATAATATATTAAAAAAAAACTACTAGATATAAAGAAATATGATCTTTCCACCTGAGCAATTGACTGTTGTTTACTCTAATTCACCTAAACAATGATTCACTGTATACTTGCGTTGCCCTGAGCCCTACTTTCCCAATCGGGTTAAATCCCTGGGTCGCGTCGCGCGCGCGTCTCCGCCGATCACCTCCGGACACCGCCAGGAGGATCCTCGATTGCATTGCGATTGACTCTCCCCGCGATTTCCGGCACTACTGATCTCATATCTTTGAGAACATACCCCGTGGGTCATTAATCACAATGAGCGCGGACGCAAATCGTCCTCGAGGGCGTCCAGCCCGTAAGTTGACTCCAAGACTACAATCTCGCCGTGATAGTGATGTCTCCCGACTAACCATGACAATGCTTTGCCTCTTTTAGATACGCCCGGGACGACAGTTCTGACATACACTCCTGACGGACGAAGGATTATTACTGGTGGCTCGAACTCGGCTATTCGAATTTACACGGTTGATGAGGATGGTGAGCCGCAGACTGTCGATGATGGTATGGATGGGCATGTTGGCGTTGCCGCGACGGTAGGAAGAATCGCAATGCCCGAGTGAGAATGAAGCTTTTTCTAACGTGACATGTGAAGAATAAATATTTTGTGATGGGCAGCGAGGATGGAAATGTCTGGCAGTATGATGCTGTCACTGGCAAGACGGGACCTATCTTGACACGATGCGCGCTGCCAATTCGAGACTTGGCTTTGTCTAGAGATGGGGAATGGGTGGCAGTCGCCAGCGAGTGAGTGCATGCCCAAAGAATGCTAAGATGAGCTCTGGCATATCTGGGGAAATACGCTAACCTTGCTTCTAGTGATCTCACCGTCAAGATTGTCAACGTCGAAGACATGTCGCAAATCAAGTACCTCCGCGAACAGCAGAAATCCGCAAAGCACGTTACCTTCGATCCACACGGCCGCTACATCGCCGTATCCAGCACAAACGGTCTGCTATATGTCTACTCATTGGCCGGAGAAGAGCCGGAACTGGTCCAGAAGCTCGACGGAGTGATTCGACAGCTGGAGCCCGAGTCCGAGGCAACATCCAGAGCCATTTGGCATCCCGATGGCACAGCCTTTGCCGTGGCAGAAGCAACCAGAGATATTTCCATCTACTCGATTTCGGAATGGAAAAAGGAAAAGACTTTCGCCAATGGACATACCGGAGAAATTACCGCTCTCAGCTGGTCTCCCAATGGTGCTCTTCTTGTCTCTGCGGGAGCTGACAAGCAAATCTTGCTCTGGGAAACAAAGACACAAAAGGTTGTGCAGCGATATGACTTTGGGAATGTCATTAATATCGCCTGGCACCCTACGAAAAACTCTCTTTCCTTCACAACATCCGACGGTGAACTTTTCATCCATGATAATTTTGTTCCGAAGAGCCATGAGGCACTTATTCAGAAGACCTTGCAAGCGGCTCCTATTTTCCCGGGACCATTGACTGAGGTTTCTAACAATGTGCAACATACACTGGCTGATCGGTCTAGAGAGACTGCGAAAAAGATGGTCCGAGCAGGTACACCTGATTCATTAGATGATATCTTGGGCGGGGATGAAGACATGGAGGATTTCGTCGAGGATGACGATGGTGCTGGATATGCGGAGGATTTGAACATGCACGGCAAACGACCGAATGGTCATCTTGATGATATCGGTGGTCCTGACAGCAAGCGTTTCTACTCGGGAGCTGTCCAGCCTAAATGTCACCCGCCACTTCAGCCTGGTAGTACACCATGGGCTGGTAACAGGCGCTATCTCTGTATGTGTCTTACATTCGCAGCTGTGGGCAACTTGCTAACTACGACTAGGCTTGAACTTGACGGGTGCCGTGTGGACAGTCGATCAGGAGACTCACCATACTGTTACTGTGGAGTTCTATGACCGTGAACTGCATCGTGACTTTCACTTTACCGATCCTTACCAATACGACAAAGCATGCCTTAGTAAGTGGGATGGAACTTTGACAACAGGAAAGACATGAGACTAACAAGTACAGATGACAACGGCACTCTATTTTCTAATAACCCATCTGACGGCAGTCCGGCGACGATCTTCTACCGACCACACGAGACCTGGACGACTCGAGCTGACTGGCGTACTCAACTACCCGAAGGCGAAATGGTCCAAGGTAAGACATTCTCAAGCCAAGCACAACGTTTCGCAGTATCCTGACAAATCGGTATAGCCCTTGCTCTGAGCGAATCCTATATTGTGGCCGTTACGACAAAGGGTTACGTACGAGTGTATACCCTCTTCGGCACACCATTCAGAGTCTACCGACAGAAGAGCCAAGCCGTTACATGCGCCGCCTGGCGAGACTATATCATGACCATTGGAAACGGTTCCGTCTCGGCAGATGGTCGCTATGCTACATTGCACTATACCGTCGAGAACGTCAAGCGTGACGAGATCTGTCAGAATGAAGATGTAGTTGCTCTGCCCCCTGGAGCTCAACTGCAGAGCGTTTTCTTCACCGACACTGGAGTATGTTCTCATCCATCCCCGCCCAGTCCTTCACAACTTATGTGCAAAGCAGAACTGACCATACTAGGATCCCTGTATTTACGACACCACCGGCGTACTGCTTGTCCTCCAACACTGGCGCACACCCGGACAAGCCCGATGGGCCCCTCTCCTCGACACAAAACAACTATCCCGTCTAGCAAGTGGCCGAAAAGAAGAAAACTACTGGCCCGTCGCCGTCGCGCAAGGGAAATTCCACTGCATCATTCTCAAAGGTGGTGATAAAAACCCATACTTCCCCCGGCCCCTCCTCAGCGAGTTTGACTTCCAAGTCCCCATCTCCAGCAACCCGCCCAAGGGTCCCGATGAAGACGGAGCCGACAGCAGCCAAGGCAACCGCTTTGAAGAAGGCTTTGTGCGCGGCAGCTTGCTTCTTTCGCTCTTCCGTGATCTTTTGGGCTCCACACATGCGACTTCTGGTCAACGGGCTGAGCTCGCGCGTAAGGAGCTGGAGCTTGATAAGACTTTGCTGCAGATGCTGGCCGTTGAATGCAGAGAGGGAGAAGAACGGGGTATGAAGGCGCTGGAACTTGTTAATCTTATGACTGATCGCAATGGTAAGATGGTTGAGGCAGCAGCTAAGGTTGCTGAGCGCTACGGACGTGGTGTATTAGAGGATAAGATTAGGGATTTGGCTGAGCGACGAGTGATGGGGACGGAAGATGATGATGAACTGGCTTAAAATGGGAATAGTTAGCCACATGCAGTATGAATGGATATGTCAATTCTAAGCATAGCTCAGATCACTAGAATATCTGTCCTTGATCACAGGTGTTCTTCAAACACAAACACTTGTATAAACAAATGTAACGAACAATGATCTTTTCTCGAGTCAATTGTATACCCACGCCCTCTGATTGGCTCAACCCCAGCAAGCACAGTCCTTCTCCGCCTCTCCGCATCGCCTCCAACTTTCCACTTTCCACTTCCAACTATTCCTTCATGGCCATGACCCTCAACTTTCTAGATTCTGCGCCCCGGTAGAATGCCCAAGCTGGCCTCAACCCCGCGCTCTCTTCGCCTACGGCCGCTGCATCCGCAGCACCCGTCCAGCGCGGGCCGCTCATTCACCTTTACACGGCGCCATCAACTCGCCCACCCACGTCATGGCCTTCTCCATGAGCCCTGGCTACCCCCAGCCTCGTCGACACTTCTCCCAGTAACATATTTCTCACCAACAAGAGTCCGCAACGGAATTGACGGGCTAGAAAATGACCTGCAAAGGAACGACCACAAACCGCCAGACAAGCGAGTATTAAAGCTCGGAAAGAGTGTGTACACAACCTTCCCCCCAAGAGAAACAAACTTGAAAGCTGATGAACTAATTTATCTAGCTTTACGCACACTGTCACCTCTCTTACCAACCATCTTGTATAATACACTTCCACCCGAGATCCTCGCTCCAAGCGTTAATCTCCACCTTTTCCCATCTACGCATCCACACCTTCCCACCGTCAAGGGACGCACTTTATATCGAGCTGCACTCTGGACTGTCCCCGTCGCCTGGAGCAGTGTCCCACTAGTGGGAAACGTCAAGCTACAAATCCTCAGCGAGAGAATCGTTCGCGCAGGAACTCTCTTCGACCCCGAACATGGCGATAAACACGACTGCGGCGACGAACGTCTAGTCGTTCGATGGAGAACGGAACCTCGCACAGATAGCAAGCCCTTCCACGAACCGCACAAAACAAGTACCAGCAGCAGCAGCAACCAAAACGATCCCAGCTCAACCTCAAACCCCACCACTTCCCGCACATCCTCCTCATCTTCCCCCTCCTCATCCTCATCCTCATCACCATCATCACAAAGCCACCTCTCATCTTCAGAGCACGGCACAAACAGAGGCCTAAGCAAACTTCTCGGCGGCGAAGAACCAATCTTCAAACTATCCCAAGAACAGCAGTTTAGCGGATTATTCATTTTCTCCTTTGACGAGGAAGGTCGGGTTCTCACGCATACGATTGAACACGCAGATGATGCAGCGGGTGAAGACCGGACTGCGAAATTTGTCACTTTGACGGACTGGCTTATCGGTAAAGCGCGGGGATCTCTTGACCCGGCGCCGGATCCGAGGTTATGCATGGAATCGTATAATTCGAGACATGGTTCTGGGTTGAGGCACTCATAGGTATAGGTATACTGGTATCTATCCATATTCATTTTATATGGATTTGACAGCCAGTGCCAGTGCCAGTGCCAGTGCCAGTGCCAGTGCCGCCCCAACTCACTACCACCAAATCAGCCGTCATTTATGAATCATTCTAGCGGGTTCAAGTTTCTGATCGATTGATGGGCGGAATATTGGATTTCGCCATTTCAACTCGCATTTTTTCATCGCCACTCTTGTTATACTACTTTGCACTTGCGCCCTGTGTATTATACCCTCTGTCAATATCTGAAACCAATCTTCTCCCTCTCACATTCTACACCTTGAAAACTCCACTACTAATCCAGGATTGCAAATGCAAGCTTCTATCATATTGATCGTACACATATCATTCTATTCAGACACCCCGAGTCCGGAGACCAGCTCCAGGTATAAACACAAACGTCAAACCACATCTCTATCATGCAATGAAAAGAAAAAGAACAAACCACGCACCCCAACTAAATACCCCACCCATACTATATATCCATGAATGCCACCTCAACTCAATTCAATCAACCTTAACCCTCCCAACATCCCGAGGCCCCCTCAACAACGCAAAAACAGCACCCACAACAACCACCATCACACACCCACCAACATCATAAGCAACCTCCCTCCCAGCCCACCAAAAAAGCGAACAAAACAACACAGGACCCATAGCTCTCCCAGCCTGTCCCCACCCCCTCAACCTCCCCATAACCGCACCCCGATCTCTATCCCCAGCCTCAAAGCTGCCCAAACTCTTCAACCCCGTAACAACCGTCGCGCTAGTCACAGCCAAAAGCCCACCAGCGGCATAAAGACCGGCCACAGACTGCACGCGCGCAAGCATAAAGAACGAGACCGCGCATGCGATAACCCCGATTCGAATCGTTGTCAGTGGTGAAATTCGTCGCACGATCGTGCCTTGTAATAGTGATGCTATTAGACCCATCATTGAGAGGAGTCGGCCGTTTAGAGCTGCGGGGCTTGAACCGCCGCCTGCGCCGACATTCGCATAGAGCGTCGCCGTTAGAAATGGTAAGGAGAATTCCATTCCGGAGAAAGGGAGTAAAAAAAGGAAGTGCAGTGCGTTCAAGAGGGCCGGTTCATTCGCGCGAACAGGTTTAGCCTCGCCAACCTCAGCCTGCTTCTTCTTTTTCTCCTCCTTCTCTCCCTCTCCCTCTTTCCCTCCATCTTGCTGTCCCTCTTCCCTCTCCACCTTTTCTTCCTTAACGAGTTTCGTAAAAGCAGGATGCGTCTCCGGCAACCACCCCCAAACAAAACCCGTCTCAACAACCACAAAAAAAAGACTAACACCCGCCGCAACGGCAAACGGATTCCCCTCCACAAACTGAACCCTACTTAGCACCGCACCAAGCACCGGTCCCACCGTAAACGCAACGCTAAAACAAGCCCCAATAAGCGCCATACACCCCGCACGTGCTTTATCATCTCCCACCACATCCCCCACAATCGCGTCCGCAAGTTGTACATTCGCTTCACTCAGACCCCCGATAACCCGACTCGCGAGGAAGGTGCGGAAATCCGCTGCTGCGACCCAGAGCCCGACGCTGAGGATGTTGCCTGCCATTGAGAGTAAGAGGGCGGGGCGGCGGCCGTGTTTGTCGGATAGGGAGCCTATGGTTGGGGCTGCTAGGGCTTGGAGGAGGGAGAAAAGGGAGCCTAGGGCGCCGCCCAATAGCACGATGTCGTAGGTTGAGGAGATGGGGAGGGCGAAGGCGTTTTTGTAGGCGTTTAGGTAGTGGAGGGTTTTGGAGAGGAGGGAGGTTGGGGATGGGTCGCGGGTTCGGTAGAAGGTTAGGAGGGAGGGGAAGAGGGGGAGAATGAATGTGAATGAGATCTGGAGTAGGTTTAGCTTTTGGGCATTGGAATGGGTGGTGGATGTGTGGATGTGGTGGTGGTGCTTACGAGGTCGAGGAGGAGGGAGATCATTAAGACCTTGAGGACTTGTTTGCGTTGGGCGCCAGCTATAGCCATGATTGCTGAGTTGGTGGCGCCGGCGCCGTGATGAGATGCGGGGGAAAGGTGTGAAAGAGGGGAGATAAGAGGTGGTTACAGGGGAGAACTGTAGAATGGATTTCGATTTCGGGGGATTGGAGAAGGAAGAATGAAGAAGTAGGAATTAAGAATAGAATGGAAAGGTGGCCGAAGTAAATAGTGGAGTCGCGCCGAGCGGAGCTGACCATAGCTTACTTGTGGAGATTAGCTGCCTTATTGCCTGAACATAGAATACATCGTAGAAGTAGAAGAGAAAGAGAAGAGATAAGAAATATGCACGCTCGAGACAGATCAGTCACAGAAATAAATCCGACTTCTCCAGAAAAGAAAATTCGTGGCTTTCGTGGGTGCAAATGGGTGCAGACCAAGCAAGGAAGGGAAAGGGAAAAAACAACAAGACAGTACCATATGGGCATATGGCAAACACGGCAGCTGATCCCACCAGACGCGCTCAGTTCAGATTCTCTTCTCTGTACTTATTGCTCGCCGGGAGTCGCAGCAGGGGATCCATTGGGTCCACCACGTCCACGACCGCCACGACCGCCACGGCCCCGGCCACGGAAATCTCCACGACCGCGTCCGCCGCGGTTGTTACCATCGCCCCGGCCACGTCCACGTTGACGGTTGTTGTTGTTATTGTTGTTGCGGTTGTGTCCCCCGGACTGACCCTTAGGTGTAGTGGCGTCGGCGTGTTCAGGGTTCGCGGGAGTGGCCTGCAGTCCAGTATCGGTCTCAGCAGGGTCACGAGGGACATTCACCCATCCATCCGTAGTAGAAGAGGAAGCCATAGACCCGGCATTGTAAGTGTTCTCAGCGACCTGGTTTCCAGCACCATCGACCAGAGTCTGAGAAGGGGGCGCCACTTGATCGGGGTTGGTTTCCTGCGTAACGGTCTCGGCACTGACAGAGGTATCCTGCAACTCAGTAAGACCAGCGTTGGCAATAGTCGGGTCCGAAGCAGGTGCAGCTTCAGTCGCAAGCTCGACAGGCTCAGCGGGAGCGAATTTGTTAGAAGCCTGCTTCACATCGCCGTCTTTGAAACAGTTAGCGCAAAGGAATCTCCCACGATCAAACGCATACGCCCACATCCTTCACAAACCACTTACAGCTCATATCCAGAACATCACCCTCAACGCCAGGAATCTTCTCATCCGCACCATCAATCAACTTAATCATAGAAGAGACGGCATCCTGATTTCCCGCATAAACCTGGTAAAGCACACCCTCAAAGGCACGACTCTCCAAAGCCTCAGCATCACCATCCCGACGACTATTCGCCGCCGCGCAAAGGAACCGGCTAACAGTAAGAAGTTGCTGACGCAAAACCTTAGCAGTCGTCTCCGTCGCATCAGCAATAGCATTTGCGCGCACAGCCTCAAGTTCTTCCTGGTGTGTCTTTTCCAGCGCAGCCTTCTGGCTAGCCAGACGTTCCTCGTACTGAACAGTGACTTGCTTATAGTGACCGATTTGTTCCTCGATCTGAGCAATGGTAGCCTGCAGAGAGGGTTTCTTCAAGGCCTGCGCCTTTTGATCGGCGTTGATCACCTTGGATTCCACCAGTTCATCGAGTGATTTGCCCTTGTGTTCGGCGAGGATGGCGTCGACCTTGGCAGTAGCGTTCTAAATAGATTTCAAAGATCATGTTAGCAAATGATGCACTACACCACTTCCCAGAAAGTTAGGATGAATGCTGGAACATACCAATTTCTTGACCGCATTGCGAAGGCTCCTGGAGGTAGTGAACAAGTCGCATTCAGTCAGCTCTCAGCGCATGTTTCAACGATTGATTCGCGACACCCACTTTTGCAGTTCCTTCAAGTAGGGGGCCTCTGAGCTGGACGCATCGGATACGGGGCTTTCGATCTCAGCCTTGGAGGTGCTGGAAGCTCGGGAGGAGTGCTTCTTGAGCTTGTCGGTGGCGGAGGCGGAGGCGGGAGCCATAGTGGAATGTGGGTAGGGTAGGGTAAGGTAAGGTAAAGTGTGTTAGGTGTAAGGTAACACGGAAAGTTTAAGTCGGAAGATGCTGTACAAGAGCAGAATATAGCAGAAGAATGGAGTTCTGAGGACTCTTAAGACCGAGAGGGGAAGAATGGAGATGGGAATGGAGAAGAAGATGGAGAGGGAGATGGAGGAGGAGGAGTCGCAGAATCGATGCGGGTGGAAGTCGCCCGAACCCTTTCCTGTTTGGTGGCCCACATTCAGCCCATCAGTATACTCTCTTAGGGTATATCCTATTGCTACTCTATATACTCTGTAAGGTATAGTACTCTAGAGGACTGTCTATAACTGGTATTTACATTGCAATAGTATTCAAAATAACCTAGAATAATCACATTCGGTATTGGGTATCAAGTATCAAGTATCATCCCTTACGCCCTACGCCATAATAATTGCCAAATCACTCCCCGCGTCAAGACTCCAACTCTCTCGGGGCTCTCTCTCTTTCTCTCATCTTTATCTTCCTGATTGCCTCACTCAACTCAAGCAACCTCCTTAACAGCCAACCCAAAATAATTCCCCCTGCATAATGTATAATCATCCTTGAAACTTGCGAAGTGTTTTCTAAGCAACATAAACCCATTAGCGCAGCCCTAGTATATCCAATCCAGACTCAATAGATAGATCGATTGATATCTGGACAGTAAAAGGTAAATGGTAAAAAAAAAAAAAAAGGAAGGCATACCTCCGTAACCTTTCGAACGGCATTCGCAGAGATATTCTTTTCGCCTGACTTTCGCGATCGAATCGATGCTTCACGCATTAACCTATCGCAACGAAACAATCAGTATATTTGGACTTGTGAGTTGTGAGTTGTGAGCGACCCTAGATGGTATCGCGGGGGAAGAGGGATGGTTCTGGTCGCGTGATCGAGCATTGTATTGTAATCGGGCAATTTGCGACTCGGAGGATAGTATTGGTAGATGTAGAGATATAGACATACTCTTGCATAAATAGCATATAGTCCAAAAAGATCTACTCAGCGATAAAAGAATAAGTCAGCAATGGCACTCAGGTTCAGCTTCAGGTTCAGCTTCAGCGCGTTGGAATGGGGAAGGGTTCGCGACAGACCAGGATATCGGCATTCTTGCTCACGCTTCGGTAGGAGTGTGCTTTGACGATTCGCTTGACTGTACCACGGGGGTAGAGCTTCTGGGTTGCTGCCATTGTGCCTAGGCCTAGTACGTGTTATGCCCAGGTGTTGGAGGGGGGAGAGGGGGGGGGGAGAGAGAGAGTCTGGGTGATGGATGGGACGAGGGATTGTTTACACTCTCGGGCAGTCGGAGATGGAGATGTGGGGTGGCACTAGCAGCAACTAAGTGTTTTGACTAATCACGATCAGTTACGTGAAGTATACAGTAGGATGATCTTGCATATCTGCCATTATTTATTTAAATTCTAATAATCGGGAATGATAATTATACGAGTTATTTGATATACTGATCAACCATGGAATTAAATATGAAAATCCGAGTATAGTGAGCATGTCTAACCATATCCTCTAATCTATCCACCATGAGTATGTACAGTCGCTCACCCCAACCCAACCACCAACATCCCCAGTATTATAATTACACTCAATCCAAATAACCAATAAACCAACTCTCCCAAAACAAAAGCAACAAAAGGTATATAAACCCTCACCCCCACCCAACTACTTCAACAACCTCCTCCGAATAACCCTCCAAGCAACAACAGCCGCCGCAGACCCCAGAATCACCCTCCACGCAAGAAAAACACAAATAGCAACCCTCAGCCTCTGATAATACCCCCGCAACATAATCCCAACCGCATAAGAAGTCCCATCCGGCGCTTTATCCATAGGCCCATAATACCTTCCAACCCCAAGCCCGCCAATCCCAACCTCATTATCATCATGTCCCTTACCTTGACCATGACCCTGGCTCTGTCCCACCTGAACCGACACAGCAGCAGTCTCAGCATCCGAAGCCGTCTCACTAGGACCCGATCTAGCACCAGACCTAACCATAGCCGCATTCCGCTTCCGCAACGAGTACGTCAACACGCCCACAATAAGCCTCAAATCCGGCGCCGTGAACGTGGGGTATTTCCACATTTGAACCGTCGTATGCGGGGGCAACATGTCCAAGAAATCAGCCAATATGCCCAGCGTTAGACCCCACAGTAACAGTGGGCGATTCAGATCTCCCGAGTCAGCTTGGTTACTCATACACCACGATTTAAAGCGGGAGAGTAGCGACGGTGAGCCTGGACCTGAGCCTGTGGTGCTTGTTTCGTCCGGGACAAAGCCCGGAATCGAGGTGCATTGGATTGTTTCGGCGGGGAGGAGACGGACGGCGGAGAATTGCATCCAGCCTAGCATTGAGCGGACGGCGAGACGGGTTAGGAAGCCGCCTTGGCGGGCGAAGCGTTGGGACATGTCGACGTGTTCGACTGTGCGGAGGGATGGGGAGAGGAGGGCGCGCAGTGGGATCCAGTGCGTTGAGGCTACTTCTGTTGGTTGGAGTTTTAGGGTTGGGGAGTCGCTTCGTGTTGTTAGGAAGACGTAGGGGCATAGGACCATTAAGCTGTGAGAAGGAGGTTGATTGGGTTAGTAGGGACGAAAGGAGTTGAGCAGTAGAGTCGAGATAGAATAGAGTCAAGTCAAGTATAGCAAAGCGAAGCCAAGCGCAAGCCGCACAAGCACAAGCACAAGCACAAGCAGAGGTATTGGGACTTACGGGACCGATCCCCAACTCGTCGTGACGACTCTCTCGGGCAAATTGCCCACAGAGATACAATCATCCGCAGTCAAATCAAAGCCAATTTCTTCATCTGCTTCCCGAATCGCAGCAGCTTTATCGTCTTCATCTTCAGGATCCCGCTTTCCGCCGGGAAGCGCGACGTGACCTGTCCAGCGATCTCCGGGCCTCGAAGCGCGCTTGATGAAGAGGACTTCGGGGTCACCGTTCTGAACCCAGGATTGAGCGAAGAAGTCGCTCAGACGTTCTTCGACACTCAGGGAGGGGTTATTGCAGGAGTTGACGAGATCCGGACTGGGCCAGTGGTTATATGTTGGGCGGACGCGGAGGATCAGGGCGACGGAGGCTCGTTTCTTGCACTCGGGTGGATTGGGGACGTGGGGGTATGGTCGGCGGTGTAGGTCTTCGAGGACATTGTGGAGGTGAGGAGATAGGCTTGGAGAGCCTGAGGATGAGGGTGAGGAATCCATGGCGAGACAGGGTCGGGGGTCGGGGAGGGTTGGAATGGGATGGCCTGGGCTTGATGTCCGAGGTCCGTCGGCTCCACTGGTTAACTGTTATAGGCTGGGGGTTCTTGGGGAGGTTGAGCTAATCGAGTGGCTGTTATTTTGTGTACTCCGTAGGTAGTTAGGGTATGCAGAGTGTGCATCTGTGCATATATGCATGAAAGGACGGAAGCCGGGAGAGGCTTGTTTGGTACTGCATAGGGTCTGTGTTGATAGCTTGTGTGTACTAGTATGGAGTAGTAAGCTTGAAGATGGTGAGTATAGAGGTGATCGGCTATGATTCCCCAAGATCCTGCAGTGGAGTAGGGGTACTGCATGTCTTTAGATTCAAAAATTTCCTCTCTTTAATACAAGATCAATTGATATAGATCTAAAGCTGGTACTATATAAATACTCTGCTATACTCTATGTATGCTAGTCTTTGCATGCTCTAGTAGGTACCCTGGTATGTTACTATACTCTCTTGTCTACTCCGTACACTTTTGTAAATTGGCGGACAAGCTCCGGTGGGGTGTCAGTAGTGGAGTATCGGCAGAGACATCTGGCAGTCAGTTTTGTGGCAAGATACTATTTAGCCGATTGAATGTGAGTAAATTAAGGGATTTTGAAAATTAGAATAGTAGTATACAGCATAGAGTAGATAGTAGCATACAGTAAACAGGTGTAAGAAGAAGTAAATAGTGTACTATTGTATTGATAGATCACAATCATACAGCACCTGACAGTATTGACCACTCTAGATATTCTAGCATACACACAATCTTTATTTTCCATATTTTCTAGTGTGCTAAACTACACTAGGTATAATTATTATCTATTATTCTATTCTATTATGTTCTTAGTCCCTCGCCTACCCTAAGTACCCCAATATAACTAGGTTATGTGTATGTTCTTAGTCTGCCAAGTGGAGTCTGTTGCTGCTTGCGGGAGCAGCTCAGCCAGCGATGGACGCACGTGCTACAGTTAGTCTGGAAGCTACGAGTTCAAGTGCGACGACGGCTTCACTTTTGCCTTCTTCGGTCTTCAATTCCACAATACTAGACTTGACTAGGGATCTAGTTCTAGGATCTAACTGGTCTAGCCTTTCTCTCTCTTCCTCTTCGGTGAATCACATTTCATGTTGGCAGACTCGGCTCCTTGCTGCATCTCTTCCCGCCCCCCCCATCTCCACTCGGTACTTTCTTAAGTGACACAAAGTTGCCAACCCGTCTGCTTTGCCTTTGCCCCCTCTCCAACACACCCATCTCCCCCCGGTTTGAGGCACCATGCGCTTCGGAAAGACCCTTCGAAAGGCCCTGTACCCCCCTTGGAAGGGCCATTATATCGACTATGCGAAGCTGAAGACCCTGCTGAGAGAGCATGATGTCACCGATGAGGCCGACGATGGTAGTGACTCCGATGACAGTCTCTGGACGGAACAAGACGAAGAGGCCTTCGTTCAAGAACTTCTCAACGTGCAATTGGACAAGGTCAATGCCTTCCAATCGCAGACCTCGCAGCAGCTCCGGGAACGCACCTCCGCCTGTGAGGCCAAGCTGCGACCGCTGGCTCCGGTCGCCGATCAAGAATCCACCTCCAGTGATAAAACCGAGAAACGCAAAATCGCCTCCGAGGTCCTCCAAGAGCTAGACAACATCACCAAGGAGGTCAGTGAGCTGGAAAAGTACAGCCGCATCAACTTCACCGGCTTCCTCAAGGCCGCCAAGAAACATGACCGCAAGCGCGGCGCTCGATACCGCGTCAAGCCCCTACTGCAGGTGCGCCTATCTCAGCTGCCTTTCAACTCAGAGGACTACTCTCCATTGGTGCACCGTCTGTCCGTGATGTACTCCTTTGTGCGTGAAACCCTGAGTCAGGATATCGTCCACTCGAAGGAGCCGGAACGTGGCTTTGGTCGAGATGTCTATTCGTCCTACAAGTTCTGGGTGCACGCCGACAACGTCCTCGAGACCAAGACCCACATTCTGCGTCGTCTGCCTGTTCTCATCTATAACCCGGGGACCTCCAAAGACGTCCACACCCTGCCTGATGACCCCACGATCACTTCTCTTTACTTCGATAATCCCCAGTTCGATTTGTACAACCAAAAGGTTGCCCGTGCCTCAGAGGCGGGATCGCTGCGTCTGCGCTGGACGGGCCAGCTGCAAGATAAGCCGCCCATCTTCCTCGAGAAGAAGATCGTCGCCGAAGATGACAGCAGTCGTGAGATTAAGGTGCAGCTCAAGGAAAAGCACATCAAGGAATTTTTGGACGGTGAGTACCACCTGGATAAGAAGGTACACCGCATGGAGGATATGAACAATGGCGAGTCGGCCGAGGCCGAGTCTCTCAAGCAGAATGTGGAGGAACTGCAGTCTTTCGTCAAGGAGAACAACCTGCAACCGATGCTGCGGGCCAACTACACTCGCACCGCATTCCAAATCCCTGGAGATGATCGCATTCGCATCTCCCTCGACACGAACCTCGCTTTGATCCGCGAGGATTCCCTGGACCGAGAGCGTCCATGCCGTGATCCTGCCGAATGGCACCGAACCGACCTGGACGATGCCGCTGCCACGTACCCATTCAGTACTGTCCGCACCGGCGAAATCGTCCGTTTCCCTCACGCGCTGCTGGAAATCAAGTTGCGCGGCAAGGCCCATGATTCCGAGTGGGTGAATGATCTCATGTCCTCCCACCTACTCAAGGAAGCACCTCGCTTTTCCAAGTTTGTTCACGGTGTCGCCCAACTCTTCGAAGACCACGTCAACAGTTTCCCCTTCTGGCTCGGTGAACTGGAGAACGATATTCGCCGGGACCCCGAAACTGCATTCCATGAGGAACAGGAACGACTAGCCAAACGTGCAGAGGAAGACTTTGCTGTGGGCAGCTTCCTCGGTGGAGCCGGTAGTCCCAGCGCCGGTCCGCTATCAGGATCACCATCTTACCGATGGATTGATTCAGGCGCTCGCTCTGCTCTACGCCGGCCCTCCGGAATGAGCGAAGGTGTGCCCCCAGCCCAACGCCGCATTTCCGCCGTTGAGCCCCGTCGTCGGGAAGAGCCAGAACAACCCGCCGAACCCGTCGAGGAGTCCCCAACCTCTTCCTCTCCCAACAACGTCTCCTCATTCCTCCAGTCCCTGGGCCAGCGATTCCAAGGCTGGACCGGACAAAAAGACATCGCTCTGCCCCCAGGTGTCCGTGACCCCGGTGTCTGGATCAAGGACGCCGGACCCGTCCGCGTCGAAAGCAAAGTCTGGCTCGCCAACCAGCGAACATTCATCAAATGGCTACACGTTAGCATCCTTCTCTCAACCCTATCTCTGGGTCTGTACAACGCCGCCGGCAAACACAACCGCATCGCACAAGCCCTCGCCGTCGTTTATACATTCTTCGCCATCTTCGCCGCCGCTTGGGGCTGGTACATGTACGAGAAGCGCGCCCGTCTCATCCGCCAGCGCAGCGGAAAGGACTTGGACAATATGATTGGTCCTCTTGTTGTTTGCGTCGGATTGGCTGTTGCTCTAGTCCTGAACTTTGCTTTTAAGGTATGACTTTCTCCTACTCTCGCCCTTCCACTGCCCTTCTCGCCTTTCCTTGCCTTTCCCTGCCATGCCATTCCATGTCATACCGTGCTCAATCTAACATCTCGCACAGTATCAATCCCTCATGGACCAAGCCCAACCCATCCAATCCCCACCCCAAAACAACACCACCTCGCTGGAATCAGTAGCGTCGTGGAAGCCTAGTTACCAGGCCCAACAGATTCTGTAAAACATATCATCCACATGGAGGGGGTCAGGGGAGCTGTGAATTCTTTTTCTCTCTCTCTCTTTTTCGGTATTGCTACTGCTATTGGCATTGGCTCTCTTGCCCTTACTCTCACCCTCACCCCTTTTTTTTTCTGGCTCTTTTCTTCTATCTCTCCCCAGGTGTAAATAGAACTTGATCTCTCTCGGGCGACTTATGTTGGGTTGAATCGCTGTTTTGTGGTTTGGACTTGTATGTTTGTGTTTTGCATATATGGAGTCCGGGGTGTATTTATGAATTTGATATTGATAGCTGCATGAATGAATTTCGGGAGAAAAGTCTTTATTCATATTGGACTCTTTCAAGTTGGATTTAGGTTCAAGTAAGACGTACTAGCAGTGCTAGCAAGGTTTGCTTATTGTTTTGTCCACTACTATAGTACATAACTAATGCCTGACAGTGAAGCTCAAATGGCTTGAAGTCGGCTTAGATGCCCATGGTTTTTTAAGGATACCCAGAGCTGTTGAGGGAAGGCATTTGAACTTCTACGACTCGGAAACAAATTGTTGAAGCCTCCGAGTCGCCCTCTGGGGCTTTGAGTATACCCAGGTACTTTTTGTGGGTTCTGTACCCCGCAGAAACTGCCTCCCAATCATCAAGAGAATAATACATATATGATTCGAATAGAGGAATTTCATTGTTATCTTTGAGTGGGAGGTTAGAGAGGAGGAGGAGGACCAGTAGGGGTAACTGAGGAACCTTTGGAACAGCCCTGGTCTCTCCGGATTGTAGAACTTGAATAGCTTTGACGACACTGGCAGGCGTCCTATAGTATAGCCCAAGACCCTGATGCATGCACTAGAGTTGAACATATCACACCAAAATCATAATTCTGAGCGGGCGACCCGCTACCGCTAACTTGAACCTGACACCAGTACTACTTACTACTAGGTATTTGAAGTTGCCCTCTTATAGAATTAGTAGATGATAGTATAGTCCAGTCATAGGTGCTGGTCCTATGGATCAATTCCCGGGTGCTTTCATCTTCGCTTACTTGGATTCTTCTACTAGTAGTGATGATAATCTTCAAGAAGAGGACATCCCTATATTCTCAGCTACTAATTAAGTTCATCAATCCTATAGAAATATTCTGTTCTGAGCTCTTGCGCCAAATTTTCAAGCTGGTCCTTTTTCAAGCCAGACAGCGAAGAAGACCTGGACTGGTTTTGCACAGCAAGTACAGCAGGCACATTGAATAGAAGTGAGCCATATGTAACAATATCAAGAGCTCTGTCTTGCCATCCTTTAGGGCACTCCATCCTCCATTCCCTGAAATTGATCATCTCAGAGATTCCACTGCTGACTTGTCTGATACTCACACCCCTCAAATCCAACTCGGCTCCTCCATCAAATTTTGGAGTGAACCACTTCCTGCCCTCAAGTGTGAGGTATCCAAAATCAAATGACGCTTTTGCTTTGGATTTGAGCATCCTCTTTATTGGAGTATCTCCGATCCCAGAAAAGTCCACGGGTAAGCGTTCACAGTGATCAAATGTTTCCTGTCTCGACTCGAGGATCGAGCTTATAGACTGCGAAACTGCCTGGAGGAATGAAACCCTTGAAATCTCAACATGATCTGTTTAAAGTATCAGCTAATAGTTACATCCACGCTTTATCTAGGGCTTGGTGTTTCCATACCAATGATGAATTTCGGTAATAAACATCGATTTGCATCCACAATTTCGTTCAATGGTCTCCAAGCATTCCGTTGAATAATGTCAAAGATTTCCTCGAATTCGTCACGTATCTCCAACATCCAAAGAATACCGCACAGTGTGACCGTGTCACAAAATAACTCAATGAAATTGTCAGGAAGCTCATCCGAATAAAGTTTGGAGTCTATTTCTTGGAACTCATTCGCAAAACGAAGTGTGAGCTCCCGTGCCCATTTGTATGCATACTCGACGGGGAAATCTTCCATGCGATACTTATCCACTATTGATAGAAGCCCAAACAGAACTTCTAGCTCGATATCATCCGGAATTTCACCTGTGAGCTGATTCATCAAACATTTGAGAATATAAAAAGCTTCATGATACTGATCTGTCTCGCTAGAGTCAGAGCCCGGTGACATTGACTCAGCTTCAAGGTCTTCAGAGTTGCTTGTGGAATCATCTTGTCCTGAAAGTGAGGGCTCGGATCTATGCGTCGATTCACGTTCCACGGTTTCGATATTCGAAAGAGATGGTTGTCTAGATATAACTCTCGAAGTCGGAGCTTGGGTCCTCGAATCTGAAAGGTCGGGCGAGCTGGTATCGTATCGATCTGAGAAAGAATCTGGTACAGGTTGTATTTTCTCTTCACTGTCCTCGACGTCAACTTGAAGCTCGAGGGGTTGCCAGTCTTCGGGCATAGGCTCTTTTCTCGCTTCACTGTCCTCGACGTCAACTTGTAGCCCGGGAGGCTGTTCAGATTCAGCAGCTTTCAGATCCTCGGTTCCGCCATCGTCCTCATCCACCCTAGAATGTGTTTCGGAGTTTTCCACGCCATCATCGTTCTTGACCATGAATACTTTGCCTTTCTCCTCTTTTATATCATATCCATGGAAATCAATGAGATGCGCATCCCTGGAATTGACACTACTCCGTGTTTCTTGAACCGACTCGGAATTTTCAGCTTCCAACTGACAATCACTTGAGGAAGGCACCCTGATGCTAGTAGTACTACTAGCTGTCGAGATATCCATTGACTCTTTCAAGCTCGTCAATGATCCTTTGCCTCTCGACCGTTTAGACCGAATAGATCTCATCTTTGACTTTCCCTTGGAATACTGGCGCTGCACAATTTCTCTCAAGAGCTCTTTTAGCTCTGTATCAACGATCTCAATCGGTCGCCGACTAAGTCTGTCCAATCCTTCGGATTGCCGAACCATATGATCCCTGAGGTCCTCATAAACGGAATCGGTATTTTGATGCCTTCGGGAAAATTATTAATTAGCCCACATTCAACGTACGGTATCTTTTCCCTGCTAATTATCATCCCAAATTTCAAGTCAAAAACTTACAAAGCCTTAGACATCTTCAAGTGCACCAAACAAATAACCGACTGAAGCGACGACTTCGCACACTCGACAGCATGTAACAATTGCTGAACATGTTCCTCCTCAAGTACAAAGCGATATGCTTTACCAATCTGCTTAACCTTGTCCCAGAGTCCCTTCCAGTTGATTCCTGTGAACTTTTCTCCAAGTTGATCGTAGGCGTTCATCAAATTCATAGCCTCATCTATAACCTCCCGAAGACGGCCATTGACGAATTGAACAAGATCGCATCGTTTCCCCTTAATTTCAATCAAAAGGCTCACATCGATTGATCCTGGGGGATTGATCTGCTGGATCTGTTCAATAAGGTCTGCAAAGACGTGTCTAATCTGTACTCGAAAGGAATCGTTAGTTCTGTGTTTCGATGTAAGAGAGAGAGAGAGAGAGAGAGAGAGGAGCTTTCACGTACATGATCAAGTGTGTCGAGCTCTTTGCAGTATCGGTTCCAGGCCTCGGGGGCATCTTTGACTTTATTGCCGAACTCTTTGATCTTTTTTATCAGATCGCCGATTGTGATGACTGTGCCAACCGTGCCGAAGATCTCGGCCATGGCTATTTCGATAATTTTTCTAGGTATCGAGAGGTCATTCTTGCTTTTGCTAGTATCTACAGTGTATATGGCTCGGGAAAAGGAAAGATGAGACTCGAGGAGAAGTAAAACGATCCTGAACTGAATGGATCTTCCACAGGCGACTTCAACCCTCCCTAAATAGTACATCCATGTATGTACATACCTATGTCAAGATGAGGAGAAATGCATGACGTGTCAATAATCTGTTTGCTATTTCTTTACAACATGCAGACGGCCCCAAGGCGGATTCTCAGCCACCACTGATGTCTTGCGCCTTACTGGGTAGTGGTTCGCATAAAGTCCACTGTATGTGACATAATGACTTGCAGAGCCTCAAGAAGGCAACTCGTTGTGTGCCTTAGCGTCAAATGCTCTCATATCCATTATAATCCAATCATTAAGAGTGAAATACTAGCCTATCTTATGTAGGGTATTTTCTCTCTCAAATAAGCAATATACCAAAGAGCGCAAGATTATTGGCTGAATAGTTTTGTTCTGTAGATTACTGCATATATCAGTATGCATTTCCTAGTATTAGCCCGCTCACACACACTCCTCGCCTGAATATCATGATGTACTACAGACCACTTAATACCCTCGAGTCTTCGAATCATACTCTTGAATCAGACCTCGGCAGAGTACCTACAGCCTGAAGTAAAAAAGTGACAGGTGGATCCATTCCATCTGCTGACAAATAAGCGTTTATAAGCAAAAGTACCAAATTCGACCTTCAATTACTCCATTAGACCCTCGACATAAACTATAACCATCCATTTTTGTACTTTAGCTCCGTATAATAATCAAGCCCTTTCCCCTCTTCCACTTCCACTTCTACTTCCCCTCACTTTCATCTCTCCTCGTCCACCCACCCCAGTACATACTAGGTACACCAACGTCAAAATGCCAAACATCACCATCCAAATAGTCTCAGACACAGTCTGCCCCGTACGCCACCTTCCCCAACCTTCCCAAACCCACCTCCAGTTTCACCTCATCTAACCTCTCTTCTACAGTGGTGCTTCGTAGGCTTCAAACGCCTAACCCGCGCAATAACCACCCACAAAAGAAACCACCCATCCGACACATTCACCCTCCACTGGAAAGCATTCTACCTAAACCCCTCCTCACCACCTTATCCCGGCCAGGACAAAGTGGAAATGTACAACGCGAAATTCGGCGCTGAGCGCGTCAGCTAGATGTTTGCGCGCCTAGCTTCTATAGGGTCTAGTGAGGGTATTGAGTTTTCGTTTGGTGGACGGACGGGAAGGACGAGGGATTCGCATCGGGTTATTTGGCTTGCGGGTGAATTGGAAAAGGCCACTGCTAGTTCTAGCTCCGCTCCTGCAGCCAGCACAGCTACAGCTACAGGCTCAGGCTCAAGTGAAGCAGTGGGGGGTCTACAAACCCGCGTAGTAGAGAATCTTTTCGCTGCATACTTCGAAAACCAACAAAACATAACCGACAAAACCGTACTCCGAACCGCAGCCGTGGAGGCCGGAATCGACGGTGCCGAGGTTGACGCGGTCTTGGATTCGGAGTCTGATCGGGGCGGAGAAGAAGTTGATGAGGAGGCTGGACTTGCAGCGAGGAAATTGGTTTCTGGTGTTCCGTTTTTTGAGATCGGGCGGTATGTTGTTGAGGGTGCGGATGAGCCGGAGACGTTTTTGGAGATTTTTGAGAAGGTTAGAGAGGAGTAAGCTCCTCATACAACATACTAAATACTGCCACTGGTAGTAGGTGGATCGGGTAGATTTGGACCTTTGGGGTTCAAGTTGGTGTACAGGATGTGATACTCCGGTGTGGTTATTATCTACGAAGTGATGTGAATTATTTAGTAGTTTTATACGAGCTCAAGTTGAATACAGCTATTTACCTGTTACGAATACTTTATGCGAGTTTGCAAAACGTCTAATGTAGTGCATTGCATTGATCCAGACGAACTAGCAAAAATAGCAATAGTTCCACCGTTACGGATGTCTATGTGCTCATGTCTGGCAACTGGCTGGCAGAGCAAAGTCGGACATATCCGATCACTCCTTGCCCTGGGGACACTAGGCGCAAGCTGAGGGATATCACGAAGAGTCACGGCCGAACGTCAACCACATGCAAAACCATGAGTTATAGTATGAGAAAAGGTAATAGGATGAGATAGAACGCCCATAATGCACGGTGAATCATAAGCCAGGAGAAATTGAAGAAGAGCAGAGCGCAGGGCGAGGCGAGGCGGAACGGGAAAAATAAAGGGAAAGAAAGTGAAGTAAGATACATGAGTAAGAGGCGAAAAGATACAAAGCCCATGAAAGCAGAAGCAGAACCAGCAGAGAGTAGAAGGTTGCGAGAGCAAAAGCAAAAGCAAGAGCGGGGACAGTGATGGAAATGCATAAAATCGACCGGCTGATGTCTCAGCGGAGTTCAGGTCAGACATCTGGTAAATGAGGGCGGGTCGTGATAGTTCATAGCAGATCATAAAAGTAAGGTCAAGGTCAAGGCAAGAAAGCAAGGCTACTGCTTAGCCTTCTGGGTTGATCCCACCTGGTGCAGTTCGTACTGCGGAACATGATCAAACCAGTCAGTTTCTGGGTTATACTGGTACGCCTTGAAGTCCACTCCATACGGCTTGGGTTCCAACATGTACAGCATGCCCATTGGGACATCCAGGTCAGCGACCTCGTCACGCTTCAGACCGCGGAAATAAGATAGTAGGACTCGAGCGGTGGATCGGTGGCTGACAAGCAGAACGTGGTCAGTTGTGCGCTCCACTTCGACAATGACGGTCCGAAGACGGTTGATAATGTCCAGGTAGCCTTCTCCGCCAGGCCCGGGGTACCGATAGAAGAGCTTGTCCTTCTTGCGGTGCGCATATTCCTCTGGGTATTGCTCTTGTATCTCTTTGTAGGTCATGCCCTCCATCTTTCCAGAGTGGAGTTCGTCCAGCATACGCATCTGCTTCACGTCATACTCCTCTTCGTTGAAGTGCTCGGCTGTCTGAACAGACCGCTGCATCATCGAGGACCAGACGCAGAAATTGCGTGGCCGATCACGGGGGATCCAGGACGGGTTAGGGGGAGTGCTGTCACCAGGACGGGGTGGGAAATGCTTCAGCAGGTCCTTCTGTCGCTGGTACAGCTCCCATTGCTGTCTTTGATGGTCAATGAAGCGAGTCATAGCCTTGGCAAAGCGCTTGCCATTCTCACTGAGACCAGAGTCTCCACCAATGCGGCCGGCCGCGTCGTCGGTACTCTCGCCATGTCTTGTGATCCAGATCTGGCGAGGAGATAGGTTGAAGTTGAGCAAGTAGTAGACAACTTGTGATGAAAGGAAGCCATGGGTTTGGTGGGAGACAACCTTTCGACCAACGTCGATCATTTGAATGTAGGCCATGTTGTTCTTCTCCTCGTATTCACCCAAGGGCACATAAGACCGTTCATAGAGAGCAACTCGCTTCTTGAAATCCTCCAAAGCTCCGACGGGGTCCTGCCCCTTGTAGTCAGGTCCAGACAGCTTCAGGCGCATGTTGGCCTCCAGCAAATCCTTGTCCACACAGCTGCTCTCCAGGAATAAAATACCAAGCTCGGGACCGGCACGCTTGCGGATGTGGTCAACAATGGCCTTGCGGCGCTCCATGGTGCTGTTTGTGGCATCGAGGATGCCGACACTTCCACCGTCCTCGAGAATGTACTGCAGCAACTCATCGAGAGTATCCAAAGCGACCTGTTCGCGAAGCTTGACAGCACGTTGGTTCTGAGGGTCGAAGAAATTGGCAGTCTGATCCATGGGCTCTGGGGAAGCTTCTTTGATTGCCTCTTCGTCTTCGATAGACTGCGCAGGTCCGGCATCAATGGAAGGAACAACGGTGCCTCCGTTCTGTGAGATAGTCTCGGGCTCCTCGCCATTAACAAGGATCTTCGCTGGGACAACCGGCGGCGGAAGTGGTGCCTCGCTCTCGCTCTCAGGTGGCGAGGTGTCCTTTTGATTGTGAGCTCCGACGCTGACACTCAATCGACGAACAGAGTCGAGAAGGTCCTTGTGGATATTGGGATTGGAACTCTTCTCACGACCGGTTTCATATTTGGCCGGTGATGGTGACCGACCTGCAGCCACACGGCGACGTTCACCGACGTTGAAAATCTGAGTGTCATGCTGTAGCCAGTTCAGGTATCGGGCAAGCTTCTTGGTGATATAACTCTTTCCGCGAGCCGGCAAGCCAACCATAACGATGACCAGCTTGGCGCCGACATCACGTTGGGCAATGCGGCCATCGGGGGAGACCTTGGACTTGGTCAGGCCAGGAATATCAAGAGTAGTTGCTCGGACTCGGCTGCTGCTGGGGGTACCGGGTTGATTAAGGCCCCTTCTGTAAGAGTGAAAACAGGTTAGCGTCACGTCAAGATCATCATGCAGGATCAATATAATCGAGTCGATCACCCGTCAGGGCACCACGGCTCGAACTCCCCCGGCAAATGCAAATCTGGGGATAAGTCTCATCCGGGGAGAGAACATCAGGCTCCGATAGGTCTGGCCTGGCCTGGTCTGAGCAGACCAGGGTCCCGACACGAGACCGAGACCGGGGAGGCGCAGGTACAGGCACACAGGCACAGGCATCTGGCCACACGACAGCGCCGATCAAGGAGAACAGCTCTCATAGGCCGATGACAAGGGATGTTCAAGTACGAGGCTCCCCTTCGGAAAGCAATGGACGACTAGGAGACGAGAACAACTTACATCTGTGGAGACGGGGGTGCGGTAGAAACCGGAGTGTCAGTCAGAGCCGTTCCGACTCCGCCCTTGGGCGGCTGCGATGTTTTATCGGAATGCAAGTCATTGCCTAGCGCTCTGCCGACAACTGTCTTCGGAGGAGGCATCAAAGATCCTTCTTTTCCCGAGCCGGCGCTAGTGATCGAACTGATACCGTTGGATCGTTGGTTCATATTCCTCTGGTCCAGCACTGCAGGGTCTGGCGATGTGGCCGACGTCATGATGGCCGACCGCGCGATGGTGGAATGCTGCGCCATCCCCTCTGAGGGATAAAGCAGAAGAGTATTTTCAAGCTGATGATAATCCCCTCGAGTCAGAGGGTTGGGCGATGGTTTAATAGAAGTTCAGTTCACCTTCAGGGTTCTGGATGAAAGGGACACTCTTTTTTTTTTCGAGGGGAAGGGAACAAAGTGGGGAGAAAAAAAGAAGAGTGCGGCAAGTCGGATGACTCAACTCCGGCAACGTCACTTCATCAACTATACAAAGAGAACAGCCAGATACAGCCAGAATCAAAGCTGAGGGGTAGCTCGAAACAGCTCTCAAACAGATAAATAGAGGAGAGGGGGTACAAGATGAAAGGGAAAGGACTCGTTGGGCTTGTGCTTGAATCAGGGGGGCCAACAGTCATGCAACAATGAGTGAAAACACCTGGCAATATTGTGGCGTGTCTGAGCTATGAGATGGTCAAGGAGAAGTTGAATGGAGGTTCAGTTCGGTTCGGTTCAGTTGAGTATACACAAAGTCTTCCAGAAGAATCCCCCGCTTCACGCTCGATGAAGTCACTCTTCACAGCTGTGGGTGATCGTCGAGTCCACTCAGTTTAAGGTGGCTTGCTCTGGTGGGGATCAACGGGGCATGGGGGCCATCTCCAAGATGATGTCAATGTCAACAGAAACCTTCTGTCGTGGGCAACAATCGATGAGATCTGAAATAAAGTATAACAAGCATGGAAACAAATGGAGTAAGAGATTCTATATAGCCTTCCC
>AOTG01000269.1:0-31851 GCA_000347475.1 Penicillium paxilli ATCC 26601
CCTCCCACCCCTCCCCCCTTACCGACACTGAGAGCGCGTTCGTGTCAGAGACAAACGCGGCACCACCATCTCTACGTGGACCGTGTTTGCTCTCTGTCTCCATATCTCCTGACGCTAGATTCCACGACTACCACGACTACTCCCCTCAGCCCACCCACCATCGCCTTCCCCCTTTTGCGAAAATCCTCAGTTAGCGAACTCGACACGGAATGACGCTCTACCCTCCGCCATATCGCCTACTGTCAGCGTCACTAAGCTCTAGATCTGCTACCTGATCTTTGTGCTCAATACTCGACATCCTCTAATTGAACACCTCCCTGAAGCCCCCGCCCCCTCAAAGTTTCGTTTCAAACACCTGGCTTCCACCATGGAGTCAATCGGCCCCCGATCGCAACTTGAGAACGAAGATATTATTGAGTGCTGGGACGACGATGGCGATCTTCAATTCACCGAAGGCATGCAATTCCGTGCCGCGTCAAGCACCGGCTCCCTCACCAACTCCTCATTTCGACCTTCCGGACATCGCGATTCAATTTCATCCCGTCGATCTGCGCGCTCGGACCTGGACTCTAATGCCGGAGATGAAGATTGGCAGGTCTTTTTACAAGATAATGACGAGTTCTCGAAAGAAGAAGCGCTTGCATCCGCGAAACATGCAGGAATCCCCATCCCAGCAGATATCCCCAGTACAGCTCTCATCGGAGGTGCTATAAAACGCCTTTCTACACGAAAACAGAAGCGAACCTTTGTCGATGACTGGTCCGAAGACGTGGAACTTCCCGACCCCGATACCGTGCTACAACTAAGAACACCACAAGAGACATGTTTTCCTGATAATTTGCGACAAATAAGTTCAGCTGCTACGAGTCCCATAAAAACAACAGCTTCATCGCCTTGGAGTGAGGATATATCCAGTCGCCTACAATCAGCCTTCACATCCTTGGAACGCTATCAAGACGAAAATGAAAGCCCTATCAACCAGGTGGTACTGACTATTAGACCTCCCGCTCCACGGTCTCCGCAGAAGAAACCCCCAAGTGGCACTGGGACAAGTGCGTTTCGAGAACAAGAAGCAGATGACTTTGATCTTGAGTTCGAGCTTCCCCCGGATCACCAACCTCTCCAACTATCTCATCGAAAACAACATACGGGTGTTTCTAGCCCTACCCTTGATGAGTTTGATCTAGAATGGTCCGAGGGTAGTATTGGCGTGCGGGTTGGCGGAACTACAAGAGATGGTCGATCTGCCCCAAGCTCATCCATCTCCATCGCAAGTCCCAGTGTTTCAAGTTGCTTGACAGGGGAGAGTGATGATGGGCTGGATGGCATCGTCTTCCCTGAAGGGCCTCTTGATTTCAACGCCTCTCTGAATAAAAGGAAAGAGTTGCAAGCTGCCGATGATCTACCTCAGCCCAAAGAAAAGAAAAAGCCAGCCGTTTCGTCCGAATCAGATGACTTTTTCAGTGGAATTGAAATTGACAGCGGTAAAGCGTTTTCGTCCGGAAAATTAGCCTTGAACCCCAATGTCAAATGTAAGACAGAATGGCCTACGAGCCCAACACGCCGACCGTCAACCACCCTCACCTTCACCAACACCAGCACAACGGGCTCTCCACGAACACGGATACCACGTCTCTCCGGCCATGGCCATGACCGAACCCATTCTACCCACCTCGAAACTGTCTCTGAAAGCGGTGCACCCCTGTCAAAATTCAGAAGATCTCAATCTCGACTCGGCCATTCGGCCCAGTCATCAGTGTCCAGTCTTCCGGCCAGCGGAACTCCTTCTACATCTCCAACACCAGTAGCATCAACCAGGAGACTTCTTCCGCAAAGACCAGCTCGGGAGCCCGCCCCGGCCGCCGATCCAAAGCCACCTGGCCGCACTCTTCGAACTAAGAGGTCATTGCCTTCAATTCGAGGCATCAAGTCTGCAGAATCAGGGCAGCCTTCGCAGCGATCGCCGTCTCATCCAGATGGATACCTTCGATCAGCATTTGGCAGACCTAAAACCCCGGTCGACCGGGCCACGATGAATGATGGGCGTCCATCTGCTCGCAGACCACCGGCACCCTTTGTCCCCGCTGGCATATCTGAGCGCCAATCGCATCATGGCAGCGTCAAGAGCTACCGTCCCTCGCGTCGAACCAACTCAGATGGCTCCAGTGACTTACTCAGCCCGCAAAACACTCTCTCTCGACTTTCCCGCTCAAGTCGCTCAGATGGCCACCGGCTAAGTCTAGGTGAAACAAGTACGGACACTATCTCTCCATCTGGGAAGCGTACTCTCACCAGACCGACCAAGCGACGTAATTTTGGTGACGGGTCTGAGCTAGAGTCCTTTGATGACCTACCCACGTCTGCATCCACGGAAAACAAATACACCAAAACCCCTATCGGTCGAGGTGCGCCTCGATCTGTGCGTGCCAAACTCAGCCAGAGCCACAATACCCCGCCTGTTGAATCTCCTAAGCAGCTTACCACGCCCCCGTCCACCTCTAAACCACCAAACTCGATCCCCAGATTTGCCCGTGATACCAATGCATCCCGCAATGCGAGAGAACAGCGCATTGCATCTATGAATACCAGAAATCGGGATACGACCCCACTATCCTCTTTCAATTCTAATTGGAAACCACACTCTATAACTCGACTCTCTCCCAATGCGGCGCCTGTTCGAAGCCGGAAACCCAAACCGGAAAGCAAGAACGCGTCGAAACCCCACTTAATCAAGCCCATGGGATCTGGCGTTCAAGAATCCAAATGTAAGTCAAGGAACCTTTGCCTGAAACACCCAGCGAGACCCTAGCGCGGACTGACCATTTGCATGTAGCCGTGCGAGGTATGCGGTACAACCCGAACACTTACCGTTGGGAAGGAAATGAAAATCTCGTGCAAGACTTCGATAATTCTGTGGCAGCCTCCAAATCACCGAAACCTGCCCCAGCTCTAATCACCAATGTGGGCACTATGCAAAATGTCCAGACTGTTGGGGGTATGGTGTTTGACCCTCACCGAATGTGTTGGCTTCGAGCCAAGTCCAAGGACCCGGTACCTGATGACGAGGATGATGTCTTTGCCGGACTGGATGATTTGGAGGACAAGGTTGTTGGGCGTACCTCGACCAGTTTGAACGATCTGAACGCCCCCGCCACCGGTGATGAACCCAGCGCGGGTGAGTCGTCAGATGAAGGCCCTATCACGGAGGAATTTGATGTTGGACCGGAGTTTATTCGACGCCAACGGGCCGAAGAAGAGAAATGGAAACGTAAAGTGGACAATTGGGTGGGCTCTGACCGCGGAGATCGTGAAACCCACTGGCGATGGGCTATTCGTGACCTGGTAGCCGATGGTACGGCTTAGAGAGAAATCGGTGGAGGGGGTTTTTTTTCAACAGCAGCAGCGCGATGATGCACTTATTTCCCCATACGAGCGTGCCTGACTTGCGGTAACGGTTTGAATATGGATACACGAACTAATGACTGGGTGTGGATGAGTGAGTGGATGTGAAGTTGATGATATCTTCTTCTGTTCCTCTCTTTCCCATGCCTCTTTTTTTTTCTTCTTCTTCTCTTTCTTCCATTGGCCTTTAATGAAACTAGCCAAACGAATTTATGGTTGGAACTGTAACTATATGTGTATCCCTTTTTTTGTTTTCTTTGGTTCGAGTGCGATTGTTTGTTATTATATTATTATATTTTAGTGGAAGAATAAAAGAGAGCGAGAGAGAAAGTACATACTTTTGATTCAAGTTGAAGTTGAAGATCTTCAGGCTTTTCTTAGGGTTACCACGATGGCGGGTCAACCTTCCTTCCACTTCACCTCAACTCAACTTCACTTCACTTCACTTCACTTCTCACCTCTTCTTCCCCCTTCCCACTTCTTCTTCTTCTTCTTCCCTCAAACTCCCGAGTCTCGCCTTTTTCTTGTGCTTGCTCCACCTGTCAAGTTTCATCGTACCTCCTTCTCTCACCGGGTTCATACCTCATACGTCTCCGATCAACATGGATACTCCCTGTTGACATGGCTCCTCGGGGGAATTCACTCCCTATACCGTCTTTTGTCTTCTCCAGGCAGATCCGAAACACCTCGGACTCGGGGCATCTAGTAAAGACCAGGGCTTTGTTTCCCCCTTTCCTTTCTTTTTTCTTTGCCTGCTTCCATTTGCTTGTCGCTTAGGCGTCTTCCCTTCTACCTCCCCAATCCCGGGGGTTTGGACGGCTCACGCTGATCGGGAAGTTACAGAGTGACACCGGGTGATAGATTGTATAACACTCGAAGGAGGAAAAAAAAAGTAAAATCAAATCATAATGAGATGGGCGTTTCGAAGGACTAATCTCCTTCCCCTCTCCCCTTCCCTTTCGCTTCACGACCGGCTCCGACTGCCAGCGCTGCGAGGGTCCGGCGCCAAGTGCAGAAAACACGGTGTCTCACCTGTCTCGACGGGCCAAACGCATGCAATCCTGCCATCCCGCATGCTGCATTGATTGTCCGTCAACGAGACCCAATCCACTTCGCCCTGGCATCAACGCCACGTCAAGGTCACGTCGACCTCTCCCTGACAGCACACGATCTTCCTTGGTGGGACAGCAGGCCCGACCAGGATCTGTCGACTCGTCCTCCGGCCCCATTCCTGCCCCAGAATTACTATCTTTGTCAGCTCTTTGGAGCTCTTCTCGCTCTTCGCCCCTTGTTCTTTCTCGCAACCCCCGCGCGCGCGCATGCGCGCGCAAGTAGTGATGAGTGCATGCCGTAGAGACTGATCCAGCCTCCCACCCTCTTCTAACTCTCTCTGCCTCTCTCTTCTCCGCTCTCCTCTCTCCCCTTAATCCATGTCCCTTCCGCCACGGTTACTTGCATGTTTGAACTTTTGCTGGGAAGCAATCTCCAGTCCGTCCTTTTTTATTTGTTTGCCTCCGTCAAACCTGCAGAGACAAAGCCCATGCAAGGAATAATTCGCCTCTTCTTGTCCGGGTACTAAGTTGTTCCGTCGTAAGTCGGGGAGCTTTGGATCGTCCCCCCGGTACGTTAGTAAACGATCTTGGAGCCTTTAGGAGCCGATCTTGAATCGCTCTCGCTGCCCCCATAGGTGGCCTCGACTAACCCAACGTGGCTCCTTCATGAGGCAAATGGTGGCGCGCCGGGCATCGAAGTGGGAAGCCGTATCACCATTGCTTGTGTGTGCTGTCGTATCAGTCTGTCTTCACGCTTTCTATTTGCCTCGGCGGGTCGGAAAGATTTTCGACAGCGAACCCCAGTCCTCTGGTTCGATGTCTGTTTCTTTTTCCTGATTGCCGTTTTCTGTTATTATTTTTTATTTGCTCTTTATGGGAAAGGTATAGGGTATACTCCGTAGGCTTGCACTGAATATGACTGAACATGACTGAATAAGATTGAATAATATTATATTATTATTATTATTTACAATTACGATTATTTTTACCCACTTCATCCATGCCCATCTCCCATCTCCCCCTGCAAGCTTGGGTTATACCCTTTCTGGCTGTACCTGACAGAGTTCTGCTCGATTTGCCTGGCTCCGTCGTTTCTTTTTTCTGTGAAATATTTGCCTGTTGGTCTTTCAGGGATTCCTCCTGTTGCTTTTGCCTACTCTTGTCTCGACATGGTCTCGTGAACTTCCTTGGGCATCGGTCATGTCCTGCAAGATTCGCCTGGGGGTCTTTATGCGGGTCCTTTTTAATCCAATTGCTACCCCATTGATGCTGTTCATGACTTTTGTTTAAATCTGCTCTTGGTACCTCGAGAGATTTAAACTCTACACATTCAAACTTCAGTTTTGACTTTCCATCGCAGTGCATATTCATTATTCTACATCGTTGTTGGTGTACCCTTCATCTTCACTTTCATTGATATTCTCATTATCATTATCATTGCCATCTCCATTGCCATTTTCATTTTCATCATCATCAAACCATCATCTGAGACATTCAAGTTTGTTCAAGCATCAAGTCTAGTCCTGCACAGCTCATTTCCATTTCCCCCATCAACTACAACTACATCGATATCACACCAGGACGATGAGCAGCTTCTCAAGACGCAACGATGGTAATGACAACTATCTCATGAACCAACAAATGGGCTACAGCCATCCAGAAGGAGGCCACGACTTCGCCGGATCAGGCTCGTACCACTTCCCCCAACAATCCTTCAATCCCTATGGCTCCCAGTTCGGCGGTCCCTCATACGGACAACAGCCAACTCTGAGCCAAGGCATACAGCATCTGCAGTATACCACCGATCACACCATTCCTTCAATGTCGACGTCAGAGGACATGAGACTGCACCATCCGCCGTCTCAGTACATGACTCAATCGCGCTACTTGCAGTCCCCTCGCTACTTGCCGCTCCGTGAAGCGTTTGAGACGGAGATTGAGAATCAGGAGTCTAGGAATGAAAGTACAATGCTCTCGGAACCGTTTATTCCGGCTCTGGATGGGTTTCCGGATGTTAAGGAGTTTGATCAATTGATGCAGAGGTAAATATACTGATACAGGGCTTGGATTGAGTTGTTTTTTTTTTTTTTGGAAATATTTCTTTTTGCTAATTTGTTTTTTTGCCTGTTTTAGTTATGTTGATGATCTCTCTGTGAAAAAGCAAGACAAGGCTTTGATTCATGCTAAACGTGCTCGTAATATTCGCACTGTTTTGATTGATCCGAAGGATACGGCTGTTGAATCTGCTCAATTCCGGTAGGTCCTTCAAGTTCGTCTAGGAACTATACTTGACTGTTATTGTGTTGGCTAAATTGAGATGATATAGATTCTGGGTGAAGAAGATGTTTAAGCTTCAAACTGTGGGCGTGGGTACATCTGAGGTATGTATTATACATGTACACTGAAAAGTTTACTTGCACTATCAAATGCTTTCCAACTGCTGTGCTGTTATACAACATGATACTAGCCCTGGGGTATACTTCCAAGTACTTGTGCTGCTTGTAAAATGTCAATATCAAACTTGAACTCATTGCTAATTGATGTAATATAGTGCCGCAAAATGATCTGCCACGAAGGTAAACCCGTCGCAATCCGCGAGAAACTATTCAAAATCCTCACGAAAGCACACCAACAATGTCAACACGGTGGCCGTGACAAAACCTCTGCACAAGTCCGCCGAATCTACTCCTGGTACGTTCCCATCCCATCCAGACCTAGCATTTCTCCTCCCCTAAATAGAAACGGGAAAAGAAAGACCAACCCCCCCCCCAAAAAGAAGTCTAGAATCAATCTAACTCTATCCTTTCCCTTTTTTTGTTCAATATAACAGGGTCCCCAAAGAACTAATATCCCGCTTCGTCAAAATCTGCCCAACCTGCCAAGTCCGCCGCGGCGGATCCCGCCTCACACCCCCGAATTCCCGCCGCGGATCTCCACGTCTAGAGATGATCCCTCGTTCACCAAAATTACCCTCCCCACCCATTTCCCGCCGCGAATCTAATTTCGGCACCGTTTCCGCCATCGACCGTGGTGCTCCGGCGGATTATTTTCAAATGCACGCTCCGGCTGCTGCGCATGGGTGGAGTACTATGGATGGTCAGAGCCAGAGTCAGGCCCAGGCACAGGCACAAGCTCAGGCGCAAGCTCAAGCGCAAGTGCAAGCCCAGGGTAGATCGAATCTAGGCGTTAGTACTAGGTCTTATCATGGGAATTTGGGGATGTCGCATTCTATTGCTGGTACTTTGGATCCGTTTTCGACTGATCTTTCGGTTTCGTCGGCGCAGTTGTATGGGGGGTATGTTTCTGGTCATGGGACCCCGACGCAGAGGGATTTTTGAATTGATATGAGTTGATGAGTTGGTTTTGATTTGATATTGATTTTGGTATTGGAATTGGCATTTGGAGTGTGAATTGGAATGGATTTGGGAGTGGCATTTGAAAAAAGGAATATTAAAAAGTGTCTTTGCTTGGGGACTTGGATGGGATGGTATAAAGAAATTCCTGTGTTTTTTTTTCCTTCTTCTTTCTTTCTTTCTTTCTTTTCTTTTCTTCCTTTTTTATCTTATAGCCCGATGTTATTGCGGGTTTCTTTCTTTTCTTTTTTCTAATTGCCAGTACAGATACGTGTAGAATCGTTATAATGAAACAATGCTATTAAGACAGTCGCTTTGGAATTTAAAGGAACTACCAAGCCTTCTCTTCTCTTCTCCCTCCCTCTTCTTCTTTCGTTTTCTTCTTCTTCTTCTTCTTCCTTTTCCGGGGAAAAAAAAGGGCTGGAATATACCCCGGGAGACAAAATCAGGGAGACTTAGGTGTACAAAGTGGAAAAACATCAATTCATAATTTCAGTCTTTGCGAGGCACGTTGCGCTAGTGGAGAGCTTTTTTTTGGCCATTGCTCCTCTCACTTGATATTGCTTCACATGCGCAGTGTTGCCAGACCAAGACCGATTTGGAACAATTTCTATCGGATGCCCCTCGTTTACACGGGGAGGGAGAACTTCTTGCCTTTCAGCACCCTGTTACAAAATCACAGTGTTAGTATTATTTTATCTTTTATCTCTCGCTAGTTCTGGATTGACTTGGGATGAACTCACTTGTTGTAGTAGATATAGAAGAAATCAGAGTACAGCAGGGTCTGGACGATACCGGCGATAATTGGGACGGGCTGGAATGAGGACTGGAACGAGCTCTGGGTGAAGTATCGGTATATCCAGTTCGGGATGTATAGGGCTCGGTACATGCCCAGAGTGGCGAGGTAGTGGGTTGTGATCGTGTCGGCTTCTCCGGTGCGCTGGAGCATGAAGAGTTGTGGGAGAATCGCGACGGACTCGAGCCAGATTGAGAAGGTCCAGAGGATCTGGTTTGTTAGCTTGGTGTTTCGTTATGGGTTGTGTGGGGGGATTGAGCGCGGAGGCGGAGGTTGATGATAAGGATGAGGATAAGGTGGTTGACGTTGGGAATGGTGTTGGGTGCTAGGATAGCTGGCAATATTGCGACACTCACCTCGGAAAATTGGTACTTGGCTGGGAAGAGGACGGCCAGGATCGCGCTGATGCCGAGTAGGTACTGGACCTTGAAGGTGTCGAGGTTCGGGTCGTGGGTTGGCTTGAAGTCGTTGAGCATGAGATAGATGATATATCCGGATGACCCAATGAAAAGGAGCTTGAATGTTGTGAGGTAGAGCGAGTCTGTGAAGGTCCAGAAGAGGTCTGCGATGATGCGTGTTAGCAAGTACGTCGCGAGGAGCGTAGGCGGAGAAGGTGTGGAGGTCTCACCGAGGTAGCGGGTGACGAAAACAAGCAGATATAGCACTTGTGATTTAAAGGATAAACCGGAGCAGCTCTGCGATGGGATATTAGTGGTGAACAAGCAACGCTGGAGGGAGAGGAGGAGGGTGGGTGGAACATACGCTGGTCGACTTCATCTTCTGCAGCAGGATGAAGATCGAGGCCAGGTGGGAGAAATCGGCTGAATCGGGTTAGAAAGAGTTCTTTAACTGGAGACGATAGATTGCATACCCAATAACCTGAAGATATTCATGATGGCGGATTGAGGGTGAAATGGGTGAGGAGTGGAAGTGATGTGTGGAAGAGAAGATGAGATGTTGACACGAAACCAAGACGGAAGGGGTCGAAACTGCCGATCAGGTACGCGCGGGCCCACTTATGCAGCATCCAGCAGGAATGTATGAGTTGGGATACTGCGTAGAGTATAGTGTATATAAGTATATAGATAAAAGGTAATACGTTGGTAATATTTAAATATTGATAGTATGTTTTAAAGAGATAATTGAGAAGAATTGCTCTAGTAGTATGCTTATGGTGAACTATAAGTGGTAACTATAGGCTGTAGATGTACTATACGAGGGCACTAGTATCAGATACGTCACTGCTATAGATAGAAGCATGAACTCTCCTACTCAATTATCACTTGTTAAACAGTAAACATCTGAAGACCACCATAATACTAGTAGAAGAAGAACATGGCAATTAATGTAATTCATTGACATACGCCGATATGCTGGTATTTGAGCCCATCCCCGAGTCCATCCCAAACGCCCGCCAAAAAGAAAAGACAGATAGAATCATTACGAGTACAAGTACAGGAAAGTCCGAGTCTGCTTAATACAGTACTCCTCCACCACCTCCAAGACTTTCATCAGCCATGCGTTGCAGATGCCCTTCGGCCAATTCACTCTTCAATGCGCATATCGAACTCTCCCGGTCCAATCGGTCCCAATCGCCCAGACCGGCCCTCCGAGGTTTCTGAATCGCAGCCATCTGCTCAAGGAGCTTTTCCTTATCTGCTTCAAGTTGTGAAAGTCGCTTCTCGGTGGTCGGGTCTAGAGCAGAGGGGAAGGCTCGCCCCCCAGGAATGATTGCGCCCAGCCCTGCGAGATAATTCGGAGGTTTTGGTGTCAGTGGGGATCCTATTGAGGCAGAACTGTTCTGACGAGAGCCCGAGTATCGATAACTGGGTCCTGAGGGTACAGGTGATGAGAATGAAGCTCGGGGCCCAGATGGTGCGCCATGGGATGGCATTGTGGGTGGTCCACGACGAACGCCGGGAGGTCCCCCCATCCAGGGTCCATCTCGAGAGCCGGCTCCATGGCGCGGGCGAGTTGGTGCTGCAAGAACTGAAGGGCTTTGGGGCCCACGGTTTTGAGGTGGCGGCCCCTTGAGACCTTGTGATGGCCCAAGAGGAGGCGTCTGGCTGAGGCCCAGGTTTCTTGGTTGTGTTGGGATATTTCTGCTTAAACGAGGTCCACCTGGTGGGGTTTGCTCAGATGAGTCTTTCCTTGGTAAACGTTCCATGGCTTCTGGTCCCTTTGGAGGTTCTATTGGTGTAGATTCCGGCATTGGGTCTGGGCGCGGAGATCTTCCTGGTGGACCTGAGGGTCGGTAAAAAGGTGATTGGGATTGGCGGACAGGTGAGCGGCTGCGACTTCGAATAGGGGGTGCAGCTCGATCAGTGTGGTGGAAAGGAGATGACCGTCTTGACGTAGTGTTGGATTCACTTGCGATGGCGGGCGGAGGAGATACCGGTCTAGACCGTGATCCAGGACGATCTCTGTTCAAACCGGGAGGCTGGTCTCGACGATAAGGTTGTGAGGGGCTCTGTGGACGGATATGCGATGGGAGATCTCTTGGAGATAGCACGCGATCACTTCTGCCGCCGTTGGGAGCAGGAGGACTTCGCCTGGCAGGTCGAAAGTCTTGACCCCCCGGGGATACGTCCCGAGGACGGCGCGGACTACTTCGACCTCGTGAAGCATCGCGTGATTTCCCTTCACTGTATGGTGACCGAGACCTCCATGAAGGAGGAGGCGATCTTGCTCGATCGTCTCTCCTGGGAGAGAACCTTCGAGGTGGGGACCGTCGCCGGCCATATGGGCCTGGACCATAGCCTCGTGGCTGAAACGGGGGAGTTCGTGATCGTCGGCGGTAATTCATTGGTGAACGACTTCGAGGTCTTGCAAATCCTCGGTTTGGAACCCAGGTATCGGCCCGAGGGCGAGAACGACTTCGTGGTGGAGGTGAACGTCGACGGCCTTCGTACCCTCGAGAGGGTGATCGACCGGGTCGGTCAGAGGGTCGGTAGCTTTCTCCTCCACGACGATCGTCAAATCTACTGGAAACATGTTAGATGAGATGAAAACTTCCACATGCTCACAAAGTCACAAACCTTCTGCGATCTCTATCCATCTCAAGATTATAAATATGATGCGAATTCGCAAGGAGATCGCAAGTCGCGCAAAGACAAGAAAGCGGGAAGAATTTCGCCGCGGGCGGTGCTTGAGGCGGTGAGACCTTAATTATGGGGATGATACAGAGTCACATGACTGACGCGGAAGTTCTCATGGACTTTCGGCGCGGACTGGCCCAACTGAACAGACCGATTAACATCCCCATTCTCTCTCCACGGCCAGACTGCCCTGGAAGTGATCGAAGATGTCACAACCTCGGATTCTAGAGTTGGTGAAGGTATGATAATATTGCTTCTCTTTTTGCTTTGCCTGCTGCGGCTGCTCATCGATTGACCGTTTCAATTATTCTAGACCCAATGTCGCATCTTCTCCCTCAACTTCAATCCCCAACGGCTCCGGCTAGGAAATAAGATCCTCAGACAACGACTGCGCGGTCCAGCTCTCGCGGCATGGTATCCGAAGAAGGATGTCTCATTCCGAGACCTACAGAACACATACAAGCCTCTTGGTTTGACAACGTTTGACGAAGCCGAGGACGACAGAGAAGAAGCCATTCAGATGTATGTGAATTCCGCCGCGGTTGGAATAGGACACTCAATTGACTTGATTATACAGTGCCAAACTACGTGGCAAGGGTCGGCCCAAGAAGAAGAGAACCGCAGCAGGTGAGTTTACGTTTTACCTCTCCATCAGACTAGGCAGGCTCGGCCTCTCCGAGCAATGTACTAACCGATCTACCAGAATCGAAATCTGCCAAGAAGAAGAGGTAAACCTGCTTTTATAATAGCAGACATTTTCCAACCACGACTCAATCATCCGGAAATGACCATTGAGATATGAGAGTGGTTTTGTTTCATTTTCATGGGCAGGGGTCCCCTTATAGCATATCATATCCTCCCACCACATGTACACTAGATAAGAATTGAAGAACCAAACATTTCCAAAGTGAATGATCGATACCTCAAAAACAGACTTGAAGTAAAAACACGCGCTAGAACGCCCGACAATGTTATATTTGGCATATAAGAACCCCGTATGTAGTCTCCAGTCAGAAAAAAGATGCTAGGCGGTGAGAGCTCACAAAAGCTTGGCGTTCGCGGAAACTGATGCACGGCGCGACTCCGACTTCATTCTATCTCGATCACTCCCCCTCCCAGCCTCTCTTCACAGTCGATCTTCTCGCGGGGTTTCGCGAATAAAAGATTGAAATGGCTGTGAAGCAAAACAAGAACCAGCTCCGAAGAGCTCGAAAGAAGGCCCAGAAGGCAGAGGTAAGAGTTGTCCTTGGTACCCCATCGCATTACTTGACGCTGATATTTCTTTCTGTCTAGGCCAGCAATGCGCCTGCCGAGAAGACTGAAGAGCCGAAAGAGGCATCGCCACCACCAGCCCCAAAGTCACAAGATGTCTCCGCGCCGGTCGTAGACGTCCCAGAGCCCGATGACCCACTATGGGAGATGTACAAGGGTCTTGCCAATAGATTCGAAGAGGGGGGTGACGGTGACGCCTCCAAGGAATCCGACAAACCAGAGGTCTTTTTCGCGGATGAAGACGAAATTCCCGACGAAGAGCAAACAGATGAACCTAAGATCTCAAAGAAGAAGCGAAAGGAACTCAACAAACTCTCCGTCGCGGAGTTGAAGACCATGGTGCACAAACCCGAAATTGTGGAGTGGATGGACACATCTGCCGCAGACCCTCGACTTTTAATTCACTTGAAAGCGCACCGAAACGTGGTACCGGTCCCCTTGCACTGGTCTTACAAGCGCGAGTATCTTTCGTCCAAGCGTGGTATCGAAAAGGCCGCATTTTCGCTTCCGAAATTCATTCAAGAAACAGGCATCTCTGAAATGCGCGATGCCGCACTAGACAAACAAGCAGAGTCGTCTCTCAAACAGAAACAACGCGAGAGGGTGGCACCCAAGATGGGGAAATTAGATATTGATTATCAAAAGCTCTACGAGGCCTTTTTCCGCTTCCAAACCAAGCCAGAATTGACTCGTTATGGCGAGATCTATTACGAGGGCAAGGAGTATGAAACAAATCTGAAGCATCTTCACCCTGGCAATCTGAGTGATGAACTGAAAGAAGCTCTCAACATGCCTCCTGATGCGCCTCCTCCATGGCTCATCAACCAACAGCGATATGGACCCCCACCCTCCTATCCTTCCTTGAAAATTCCTGGTCTCAACGCGCCGCCTCCGGTGGGTGCACAGTGGGGTTACCACCCAGGAGGTTATGGAAAACCGCCTGTTGATGAACACAACCGACCTCTCTACGGTGGTGATATCTTTGGTGTTTTGCAACCGCAACAAAATGTCCAACAAGGGGAGCCAATCGAGAAAGACCTCTGGGGCGAGCTTCAAGAGCCGGAGGAGTCTGAAGAAGAAAGCGAAGAGGAAGACGACGAGGACGAGGATGAAGACGACGATGAGACACCCGGCGAGGGTGGCACGCATTCCCCGAGTGGCTTGGAGACTCCTGGTGGCATGGCCTCAGCTGTGCCATCAGAGCTCCTGGGGACTGAGAACATATCTGGAGAATTCGATGTTCGAAAGCATCACCGTGGTACTGAAACGGAAGAGTCCGTCCACCCGCGAAGCGCCTACCAGGTCATTCCTGAGCGACAGGCGAACGTTCAGGGATTCTTTGGTGGTGACAGAACCTACGATCTCAGTTCCTCGGCCGGCAAGCCGCCCGTTTTGGGCGCGGATGACCAGACTCGCAAGCGCAAGAAGCCCGGTGATGTTGAAGTCTCCGTCGATCTGGATACCCTTCAAGCGGAGGATGGTCTAAATAAGGAAAATCTTAAGAATATGTACGAGTCGGAGAGGCAGCAACAAAATCAGCCTCAGTGGGGATTCCAAGAGGATCTCAGTGATATGATTGCACAGGAGAGCCGGAAACGGTTACGAAAAGATGAGGAGCGCAAGGGCAACAAGCGCTGATCTGGATACTCATGGTGGAGTTGAGGCTGATGCTGAGGATGGGTTTATTTGTTCTGCCCTTTTGGGCCATCGCAGGCGCTGGCGATATTCCATTTGTATTTGTATTCTATAAAATGGCCACCGGGATCCATTGATGGACCAACCTTTATATATTATCTTTAGCGTAGTCTCGCTTCTCGCTTCTCGGATACTGAGGTATAGCCTGTCCAGCCTCTGTCTCGTTACTTGTAAATATGCTTTATCACGTGACTGTATTGGGTGGCCTTACGGTCATGTGACTTTGTATCTTCAATGTGGATCCCGTGCAATGGAGACCTGATTTCTCTTTCCTCAACGTCAACACGCTGCAGGGAAACAATGGGCTCAAAACGATCTCGGGATCCATCTGTCCCTGGGCAGAAGGGTGATTCTGAAAAACGCGTCAAAGTAAGTGCCGATTTTGTACCTGGACTGTACAATGAATTGAAAGGCTACACATGACGATCATATATACGGACCTGAGCTAACAATATATCAAAGACAAAACATTCTGCAAATAAAAATCCTTCCACCGAGTCAAGGGAAAACAAAAATGGCGTCCCAACCGTCTCAGACTCAAGCAAATCAAAAGACAATTCACAACTACCCACATTACCATCAATATTAGATGAGCGCCTAGAAAAAGCGACATTCACTCATCCTGCTTTCGACGACAACCCCTCTGCAACCTACGACCGCCTGGAAATTCTCGGCGACGCTTACATCGAATTGATGGCAACTAAATTAATCTGGGAAAAGTTCCCAGCCCTCCCATCCGGCCGGATCTCGCAGATTCGAGAACTCCTAGTAAAGAACGAGACGCTTGCTGTCTTCGCTGATCAATATGGCTTCTCTGGCAGGGCAGTTGCACCGCCTAGCTTCGTGGATCAACCAAAACGCTGGATCAAGACGAGAGGTGATATCTTTGAGGCCTATGTTGCTGCAGTCATTCTTTCTGATCCGGTTAACGGATATGCCAATGTGGAGCGGTGGCTGACTAGCCTGTGGATGCCGAAATTGACTGAACTGGGCTATCAAAAGGCGGAATTACGGTCTAAAGAGCAGCTTGCGAAGACTGTCATGGCAAAAGGAATTAAGCTTGAGTATATTGAAGAACGGCCTTCCTTGCAGCCGAAGGGTACGGGGAGCCAGACTTTCTTCATCGGGGTTTATTTGACAGGTTGGGGGTGGGAGAAGAGACATCTTGGCTCAGGTCAAGGGTTGAGTAAAGGTGCAGCCGGAGATGAGGCGGCCAAGAATGCTCTGGCGAATACATCTTTGATATCGGAGATCAGTTCGGCAAAGAAGGAGGCTTTGAGCGAGAAGGCTCGCGCTACTTGATGACCTTTTCATGACTGGATATCCTTGTATTTTACATATTAATCAATCACTACATCCAAAATATCGTTTCTAGTTATCTTCGGAAAGTCTTCGATCGAAATGACTGGGCCTTGAAGAAGATATTTCCCCGCCCTCATGAATGATGCCGGGGTCCAAATTAAGTTTGTGTTTTCTTCGGTCCTTATAAAAGGCGGCAACTTCAACTTATCATTTCTTGAAGGATACAAGGGAGTATTTAAGCCTTTTAGCTCTGTTTTGGTACTGGGCTTATCATGAATATAGTTGTGGGGATTCAAGAGAGCGCAACGATCATCTGTAACGAGGACAGCGAGAAGCTGTGCGAGGATCTATCAGTGCACTGTAGATTTTACGGACATAATTTAGTGGTATGTTTCTAGAAAATGTTGAAATAGAGCAATAGCAATATCCAATATTTTCTCTGGAATGGGGGGGGACTGGATAGATCCGTTGGTATTTATGCTATATTTGACCTTCAATATATGAGATCTCTCCTATAAATTTTTGACAACACGAGAGAAGAAAAGTCTGCGCTAGTCATGAATCTCGAAAGATAAATAATACACCTCTTAGTGAGGTTTGTGATCAAAGACCATTAATTAATGGGGTCTGAAATGACAGAGCCAGAATGGGAAAAATAAGCGTGTATAAGAATTGGAGTCTTCGATTATATCTCAAGGCCCGGGGTTTTAAATTCCTGTAGTTTGAAATATATTTGCTGCTTTTTTCCTTTTCCATTTCCTTTTATTTTGTCATTTTTCTAGTATTTTTGAACTCTAAAATTCTATTAGATCTGGTGAGTTAAACCCCTAGAAAAAGCCGATGAATATTAAATACCGCCAAATAAGCCTTTTCAAGGTTAGTATTTTACTGATTTATATAGACATACTAGATCCATTCCTCATGTCCAGCTCCTATACATTATTTATATTCTCCAGATGGCTTTGCCTTTCTTCAAAACTATTCACATTGACCTAAGAACAATATTATCGATCGATTGTCTTACAATTATACGTCAATATAGAGACCTTCCAGGAAAGGACTAGATATTCTGATCGTCTTGATCGCGGGTCTCTATCGAATAGTGATTTTGAATTTCTACTTCCAACAACAGTAAAGTGCGCACTCTTCCATCCGTTACCCATAAGCCGAAGATGTTCCGTCAGATATATTAACAAGTTCAAGGATATGCTCTGGATATACTACAGAACAGCGCTCAGCCATGATTAATATGTATGATCCTACTGTCACTGTCCAAGCTTGCACCCTCAACGCCCTTCCGTTTTATCTCAGATATTACAATATTAAATACATGTTTTGAAAATAAATCAATTCTGAGAGTCCAGCATAATTTTAGCTCGGTATGGAATTTGGAAGCTATAGAAGATCCGAGCGCGCTTAGACACAGTCACCCAAAATACTCAATCACCACGAGTAACAAGGTACTGTTATAATAGTAACCAGGGACAGTCGAAATAGTCTGTCATTCTTTGAATGTTTCACACATAGATTTCTAGATAGTATTTACTTTACAGTATAAGGACTAACCTGGACAGAATCGATCAGTAGGGACATATTCAGCCTAGAGGATGTGGGCTTGTCTTCGTGATTGGTTAATCGCATCGATTTCCCCAAATAGACTAGTTTGGCCGATCTTGAAATATAAGCCTCTGTGTGAATTCAACCAACTGTGAGAATTAGACGATGACCCATGCGGTCTTCAGAAATTTGACTTCGCTCTATGCCTCCTTATACAGAAAATAAAAATTGACAAATGCCGGTTGGTGTCCAGGTGTCATTTACATACCTGTCGTATCTTTCATTCTTATTCTGTGTTCTAAATCTGAGTATGCTTTCTCGAGTTTGAAAGAGTAATCAAACAGAGGATTTCAACTTTTATCTCTATCAGATTGACCTAATTTATTTCTCATTGCAGTAATTGAATAGTGGTTCTTTGCCAACTCTCAAGTCGACAAGGGATATCTTCATACCACAAGATATCGCCCAATGCTTGGAAAGGGCATTTTTCACTTTAGCCAAGCCATACTACCGCAGCAGAGTATCCACTACAGGCGCAAAGTCCCCACCATAAGGTGGTAGCTATATTGGTGTTGGACGCCTGATGTAGCTAAGCATCGCATAACCTACCCCAAAACGGTGTCCTTGGTTTTCGAGTTAATTGAGGAGTCGAACCATGCCCCTCACGCAAAGATGCCATCATGAAAGATTCAGCGTCTCGTGAGTGCTCTATTGAAATTTCTCAACAGTACGCATATTAGGGATATACTCATTTCTACAATAATTGGATCATTACCTAGTGTAAAATGGAGTCAAACCCTCTTATACGGTATAAAATAAAAAGAGTGTGTAATTCACTGAAATCATCCACGTCCTCTTCCGCGACGGAGTCCACGTCCACCACGTCCACCGCGGCCGTGATGACCACACGATCCTTCCGAATGATGGGACCCATGCATCTCCTCGCTTTCTCTCTCCTCCTTTTTCTTGTATTTTTTCATGGCGCTTTCTGCGATACTCCCAACCAATGCTCCGCCAACTGTTCCAATGAAGCCATGGTGTACCTGGTGGCCAGCAACTCCGCCTGCGACACCTCCCATAGCAGCTCCAGCCAGACCCCGTTCCTCCTCTGAGGAACCCGGTGGGTATTGCATGGTAGCTTGTCCTTGTCCATAGCTATCACGGGAAGACATATTTCAGCAATTTGATCGAAAATTGATAGCAGTGGGCTTGTACTGACCTTTGAGTAGCTTGAGTATAATAAGGTTGTTGGCTTCCTCCCTGGAAGTCATCCCTCTTCTGATTCTCGGATGGGCGGTACTGCTCTAGACTAGAGCCACCTGATGAATTTTCCTGGTTGTAGCTCTCGGAATAGAAGGGAGGCTCGTTCAAGCCGTTGCTTGAACTTGCTGGTTGGGAGCCCATAGTATTGTGACTAGGGCCTTGCTGAAAAGATTGATAGTACTCCTGGTTTGACATTGTTGAGAATTCTGGAAGGGAACAAAAGACCGAGTCAAGTCAAAACTCTCAAAAGTCCAAAGGCGCAGAGAATAATAAATTTCCTGGTTTAGGGAGGTAGGTGCTCGCAGCCCTTTTAAACCTAATAGTCGAGACTGTGGGGCCACCGTGATGGCGCTAGATATTAGCTGAAAAATTAGTGGAGCTTGTTGATCTGTGAGCTAAAGAGAGAGATTCTCTTACACAGCCAGGATTGATAGACACAATAATCAGATGATTGGTTGCTGTATGGAAATAACAGGAAGATAAAATTACTCGAACAGTAACTGTAAGAATACTAGGCTATAGACTAGTAGAGTAAGCAGATTAATCAATTGCTAAAAATAAGTAGGAGAAGAAACGAACGCTAGTTATCCCTCATAATCAGAAGGAAGATTATTCTATCCGATAAGCATAAAATAAATAAATATAATTAATATAAGTCTGATTACTCTGTCCTATCCTAAGATGGTCTCGAGTCCTTTATCAATTATCACGTCGTTCCAGTGCATAATTAATGTTTGTCTCGCTGATAGACTATTGTTTATTTCTGCTTTAATGAGCTCCCCGAACTAGGTTAGGAGGGTGTGAGAATAATGACTGCAGTTCCCATTAAATATCCCCATAGACTTGATTCAAAGCTCGTGAGAGTGAAATAGGCCTAGGCTTTCTCCAATCACTCTGACGGAACTGATACGTACACCAGCTTCTGAAGGGTCTACTTCGCCCACAACCGACGAAGTCAAATTTCCTTGCGCATAGCTGAAGCTCAAATGCACCTTCTTCCCACCATCAATCGTCACTCCATCATCGACATAAAGCTGTCCAGTCGCTGTGCCATCGAGACCCAAAGCAACGAGGAGCTCAAAGTCCTTGGACCGTAGCTCGGTTGTGGTATTCGCGCTCTCAACTCGGAGAGGCACTATGCAGCCGCCTCGGATATGTAGTGGGATGCGGTTGAACGGCACTTCACTAGCTGTGCGGAAGTCCCCACGGCCACGTAAAGATTCAAGCGTCTCAAAATCATAGAACAGATCATCAGGTACGTAAAAATCCACCTTCGTCGAATTTTCTTCTATAACTGGAGAAACCATGATACAGTTACCGTAGAAGAATTGCATATCGATGGGGAAAGTGCTCTTGTCGCGAGGGTATATGTACCACAGCGGGTTAATCGCCGGTGTTCCATCAAGATACTGTTGGTGAAGCGCGGTATAAAGATAATCTAGAAGTCTATATCGAGTGGAAATTGCATATTTCGCGGCCTCTGTTACAAGGGGCCAGCGGTAGAATTCCTGTGGAGGCGCTTCGTCGTGGTTGTGATTGCGGTAAAAGGGACTGAAAGCTCCAAGAGTCGTCCATCTGGCGCATAGCCTGTCCGTTGTTGCGAGTTTGAATCCGCAAACCTGGTAATATCAGCAAGGAGAAAATGAATCTTTGTTAAATATTACTGATTGCGCCCTACATCACTTCCCGTCATCGGAATCTGGAATATGGACGCATGATTAAGCATTCCTGCTATAGAGGACCGGCTAATACTATAAGTTAAAATATGTAGCAAATAGTGAAATGGAGTAAGCATACTAATGGTCCCAGCGGGCGGCATTATCTCCGAGCCATTTTCCAACATGCCTACCAGCCCCGGCAAATGTGCTCCTCGTGATGATAAACGGTTTCAGGTCTGGTCGTCTGCGCAGCATCGCCTGTCGCGTGATCGAACTCATCACTTGAATATAATTTAGCGAATCGAGCTTATATCAATTTGCAGTGGTGAGCTCACTAGTGCCATAGAGATTGTGGACATCATACTCCACGAGTCCATTCATATGCATGACATCAGTATGCACGGTCTTATCGCTCAAAATGCCCGTCGGACCTCCATTTCGGATACGATATTGTGGAAAGAGCAAGCTTTTCAGGTGAGAAGTGCTAGAATTCCAGCGGGGCAGATCAGCCACAGGATCTCTCTTCGGCTTGTATACAAATGAGGCATTCCGTCTATACAGCAGATGACTTTCTGAAGGCAAAGTGAAGTATTAGTATGAGAGAAAATTTCAATGGAGAAAAGGAAGACAAACCCTTGAGAAATGTTCCTTCGGGTATGCTGTCATCTGTTAAATTTGAATATCCAGGGAGGCGCCTTGGTGGATTCCGTGGAGGAGGAGGATCTGGAGGCACCCCTAACTTCCGGGCTTGTTTGCCTGCATCCGTACAAGGAAAGTCGCACATGCTCGCAGGTTCATTCATATCAATCCTGTGGTAAATTGTTAGTCACTAAGCTCTGTTAGGGGGGTTTTCTGTCAAGTCAATGACTGTACCAAATGCCATCGATATCAATGCCAGTCTCCGGGTTGAAGTTCTTTTCGATCATATCAATCCAATAAATACTTGCATTGACGTGGAACCAGTCAGGAAATACCGCGACACCCTAGCAATGTTAGTAGTAACTCCCTGAAAGGAGAATCAGTTGTAGGATATAACGCACTGGCCAGACCACTCCTTCATGCAATGAGCCATCCTGATTTCTCAGGAAAATGTCCAGTTCAAGACCCCTGTTGAATGCTTCGTAGTCTTGCCAGGCTATCGCAGGGTCTACCATGAGGATATATCGTTGATTTGCCTCGTGGAGGTTATGGACTATTTCTCGCATACGCTCAATTGGAAACCTCAGTTGGTCCAGGGAGAATACACTTCTATGCTCCATGTAATCAATGTCCGTCCACATTGTCCTACAGGAATAATCAATATCAGCCTAATAATACTCAAAAAGAATACGAATCGAAGATCGTATCTACTTACTCAAGTGGAATCCCGGCAGAGCTATAATTGGCTATGACCTCTGCCACTTCAAACCAGTCTCGATAGCTGAAACGACATTGATGGAACTACAATACTGTCAGATCTCTGCTCGACCGCTCGCTTATATCTATTCCGAACATACCCCTAGGCTCCAATAAGGTACCATAGCTGGCCGTCCAACCAAATCTGCATACTGTTTGGCGACATGTGTTGGGTCCGGCCCAGCAAAGAAGTATAGGTCAAGAATGCCTCCAATTATATTGTACTCCAGGCTCTGTCGTCCCAGAGAGGCCCTGTCTATCTTGACGTCCATTCCATTGGAATTCAGCAAAAGCACGCCATGCGTGCCGCCCATCCGATGTTCGAAGTAAACAGGATGACTGCCGTAGAGATTTTCTCCGTAAGGCACTCCATCCGAGTCTCTAGCCCATAGCGTTCGCGTGTAGTTATCCGTCGGTAGTCTGAATGTGTCAAAATGTTCACCAAGTCCGTAAATATTTGGCCCAGAAGGAAGCCATGTTTGTAGACGTAAATATTGCTCTTCGAAGATCAAGGCCGTTCCCCTCGTATCAAAGAGAACTTCACCAGTAGAGGAACGCGAGACGGTGAAGCCGAATGGCGATTCCGTCAGGTTGAATACAAGGTCGGAAGTTTTGGGGTCCACCCCGGCGAAGTGAGGTCGAGGAAACACTTCGGCGGGCACTTGATACCGCTCTTTCTCACTGTCTTGGATGATGATGTGGAGCCTGGTGTCTTATGTACTTGCGAAGATATTAGCCCTACTAGGTTTCCAGCGGATGTTTCGGATGACCACTGACCCGTCTCATAAGTGACGCTTAATGCTAGCCTGGGGACGTCTGACCCGTAGATGCCACATCCTTCTCCAATCAACTGCAAGTTAGCTTCCAACTGGAACATGCTCTCCTTAATATCATATACAGAGTAACCATTGCATTTGGATCTGCTTGCGGCAGTCACCGTAAACAATAGCGTGCAACATGTCACTACAAACTGTACCACGAGGCCTGGTAGTACCGTCAGCATGGCTAAGTGTAGACCGGGTTGATGGGAATAGTTTTGTGCAGTTCAACACCTGAGATCAATCAGGTAGGGTGTTTTTCTTCGGAAGTCTGCTGGCAGATTGTATTTTACCAATATGTACGTTGTTTCGCCAAGTACAGCTTGACTAACGGCCAACAAAAACGGATTCGTGCAGCACCGTGCGCAGCCACCTTCTTTTCGTTGGCCCCCGATAGGATGTCCCACTGCCCAGGTGTGTGAAGGCAGGGATTACCCCCAACAAAAGTACGCAATCAGTGAGACTGGTAGCGAGAACTCCCAGCGGCTAAAGAGTAAACCAGTGAGCTGGATATTTACCCTGGGATTTTCGTGCCTATCACACGAGATACCTGACATACATGAGAGTATTAAGTAGGATTACCATCCAATTTCATATAATATCAGGTATTGCCATGCAATATCACTCGGAAAAAGCGTGCTCAGGCCTCAGGTAATGCGGGGGGAATTGGGGGCTACAGTACATGTATCAGAGGCCTGGTCAGACCTGGGTGTCAGGCGAGTGGGTATAGAAGAGGGGAACACGCGAATCATAACAGATTGCCGGTTCAGCTGCCCGGCTTGATTTCGCGATGAACCAATATCCAACCAGTCATATTGTCGACACCATGCGTTTACTTCATATTGGTAGGCGGTAACGGTGAGGCTCGTCCTTGAAACTGAATTAAAACTGGATCTCCTCTCCACCCGCCCGAAACCTTGGAATCTTAAAGCGCGCGGCCCCACAGTCATCCCATCTCCATTACATTGCGCTTCTTGTTCAACAGATCCATTCGCACCTTTACGGTCATACTGAGCGCGATATCTGGCTGAAAATGGCAAAAGTCAGATCGAGCTCTTACGAGTCGTCTATGAACGCCAACATTGTCCCTGTATTAGGGATCCACACCCTCCATACGCCAGGTGATGCCACAGAGATCGCCATTGAGTACTGACCCACAAATGCACCCATTATAACGCCCTGCTGGAGACTTGCTGATCACAGAATCTATAGTATCGTCCACATACATGGGCTGGGAGGCCATGCAATCAATACTTGGAGCCGCGGTGAGATTTGCTGGCCTCGAGACCTACTGCCGCAAGCTCTTCCAGTTGTCGCTCGTGTCTTGACTTTCGGGTACGATGCGGGGAGATTTGGGGTGAACGCAAATCTCGACATCGAGGATGCGGCGCTTCAGCTGATCAGCGAGCTGGAAAGAGTGAGATCAACTTCAGAGGTAAGGACCATATTTATGACGGAAAGCTTTGTCGGTGCTAAATGTTGTTTCATTGTAGGAAAGAAAACGACCCTTCGTCGCCATCGCACACTCTCTCGGCGGAATCGTGCTCAAGAAGGTAGTTCATATCATTATTATGATACAATATTTCGGACCCTTGCTCACTGTTTCGTTTCTAGGCTCTGATCATGAGTAATAACAAGATGTCCTTGAGACATATCCTTGGAAGTCTGGCTGGGATTATATTCCTAGCAACACCTCATCGAGGAAGCGCGTTAGCCGATGTTGCAGATAGGATTTTGCGTTTGAATCTTGTTATAGGTGCACCGCAAAAGTTTATAAAGTCTCTCAGGCAAAATTCACAGGAGTTGTACGTCCACTGGCAGAATCTGAAATGTTAAACTCTCTGCACCATGCTAACAATCCCATAGAGCAAGTATTGCGGATGACTTCAGACAGATTGCAGATCAGAGGTCACTTCCAATTACCAGCTTCTATGAGCTCCTCCCAACCAGAGGCCGTTTGATCTGCTTCAGTGACATTGTAAGTCAACAATCCATTGAAGCTGCAGATATCCGCTAATAAGGTGCTTCCCGGGCAGGTTGTCTACAAGGAATCGGCTCTTCTCAGCATCCAAAGCGAACACGCTCTTGGAGTCGCCCTGAATCATCATGAAATCTGCAAATATCGAGACGCTAATGACTCGGTATTCAGAGATTTGTTGAGCCGGGTACGAACCTTTATAGAGCGCGGACCGATCCAGAGCCGGGCACGCGTCATTTTGCCCTGGGACACAACACAGCATTTCACTGGTCGACGAGACTGTCTGCAGCAGATCCATGAATCTTTTTGCGGAAGTGGTCGCCGCATAGTTGCTCTTTACGGAGATGGCGGAATGGGTAAAACGGAGGTTTCTTTGAAATATGCCCGGGAGAACGAACATCACTACGATTATATCTTCTTCGTGGATTCGGCAAGTGTAAAATCCCTGGAAGCTGATTTTATTAATCTTCACGATAAATTGGGTCTGTCCTCCGAAAAGGGACGAGAATTCGAGGAGATGAAGCAATTTCTTTTTCGCGAGCGGCATTGGTTGCTTGTGCTCGATAACGACGACGACTGGGTTGCCTTGGACCAGTTACGATTCCCGGAAACAAGCAATGGCCATATCCTTATTACGTGTCGAGGCCGAGAGCACACCAGCGACCCACGAATTAGCAGAGCTATACGCATGAAAGCATTGGAATGGCGAGATGCGAAAGATCTGCTGTTCTCAAGAGCTGGTATCGACTTAAAGGAACGCGCCCAGTGGGATCTTACGGCAAAAAGCATCGTCAAGTTCATGGGTTGCCAGCCTCTTGCGGTTGATTCAGCAGCCGCCTACATCCTGTGCAGTGAAACTAATATCGATGAGTATCTTGGCATTCTCAGGAACAAGCAGCTTCCGCAGAGAATACTCTCTTATCGCCCAAAGGCTTCCAGATACCAGATATCTGTCGAGTCTATCCTGAATATTACGCTGAACGAGATCAAGAACAATCCCTGCGCTTATAAGCTCTTGACGCTACTTGTCTGGCTCGATAGATCGAAGACGACGGTCAGCTTTCTGAAGCGCGCGGTCTCTCCGCAGCCATACTGGGGAAGTGATGGCATGCCGTCAACGCGAGACCCACGTGACAGTTACGTGCCAGAGGATATTATTGCACTCATCGACGGCCCAGACTTTGATATTGCGTTGAAAGAGCTAAAATTATATGCTTTAGTTGCAAGTGATGAGAAATTCGAAGAAGAGAGCACAGCTACCAAAGACTTGATTGTGTTGCATCCCATAACCTACAGTTATGTCCGCGAATCCATGACAGCCGATCAGATGGTTCAAAGCGCTCTTTGTGCACTCAGTCTTGTTGTTCACGCCCATCCAGTTATGCAAGCAGGATTGGATCAAAGGTAGGCCGCACTGGACTTCAGATTTGTATTCCTAATATTGGCAGAAAAGCTGATTCATAAATAGCAAATACTCTTCCCAGGAGATAACACCTCAAATATTTCAATGCCACATTAACTGCAAGCAACTTGAAGAAAGAAACCTTGAATACACTCAAGCACTTCGAAACACTCAGCAGAATGGCAAGCCGAGCTTCGCAGAGAGAACGGCTGAAATGCTCTTTGAAACGATCCGTGGATATGGCGAGGGCCACGACGAAATGGACGACATGCTCTTAGACTGGCTTAAGAATCTTCTCGAAGGTACAATGAGCATTGGCCTTCAGGCCCGGCTTTGGTGCACTCGACTGCCGCTGGAGTTCTATAGCTGTGGGAAATTGATTGAAGGCTGTGAAGCTGCCGACAATTTTGTGCAAAGTGTAGAATCTAGAGTCCAATCTCAAAAACTCACAAACAGTGAAAATGCGCACTTGGGATTTCTACGCCACTTATCCGTTGAGTACAGAGTTCGCGAGCCTGGCCTTTCCAACGAAGAGGTGTGGAGGAGGCGAGCGGCTTATATCGAGGCATGGCAGCCCCTCAATCCAGACAGCCCATCGGAACTCGAGAAATATGCAATGGGCATGGGGGTCCGTATGCGTGGAAAGCTCGCTAAGGATTTTGGGCTCTTCAAAGAAGCATACTACTTCTTGAAACTCTTTATCGAGCAGCATGCTACACGTGGAAGTCGTGAGGAAGGATGGGCAATTAGTGACTTCGGGCAGGCCGTTCTGGAAATCGAGGACGCAGAAGATGGTTCCGAGATTCTACTCGACCTAATAACGAAAGGAACGAACTTCGGTGAAAAGCTTTCTCACCCACCTGGCGCCACCCTGTGTGAGATCGTGTCTTTCCTGTGCTCCCGAGCCATTGAGAACCGTATGTTCGAGCGAGGGCACCTTACTCAACAAGACCGAGAAAACGTACGTGAGAGCGACACGATGTTTCTTGAAATCAATCACGCTGTCAGCCTCCTCCGCCAGGGGCGGAATCATCCAGAGCGGTATGAAAATGCCAAACGGGAGCTGCTGGGTCTAAAGAAACGGTTCGAGCAAACCCGCGCAAATGGAGCATTGTGGTATGACGACCAAACTCGAGAATTTTCCGTCATTGTATATCTCGCTCAGATTGCCCATCTACGACACGAGTGGGACGAGGCACAGTCTAGATGGAAAGAAGCCATCGACTATGGCCGGACCGTCATGAAAAAGTGGGAGGACGATCATTTCTACATTGACGTCGCCACCTACAGCCTTGCTGATGTTCAGCTAAGCGCGGCTGGTGAGCCAAACTTAATCATCCCAAACGTACAAGAGACCATTCGCCGGGTGGATGGGGAGAGGGTAACATGGATGCTAGGGGTCGGAACCTTTTGGTTAGACCATGTGAAGCGATCGATGGAGCCAAAGCTAAGAGCAGAAGAGATGCGGCTCGACCGGGAGAAAGAACAAATGTGATATAATGAAAGCTTGGAGCAACTGGGATGGTTGTTAGCGTTCAATTCCATTTCTTATATTTCTTATTTTCGACCCCCTGCGGGAACTTGTCCTTGCCTTTGATGCTTATTTTTTGACTATATCGCCTCGTTAATTACAATGCTACAGAGACCGTGAATGCCGACTAGTCCTTTGATTCATGAAGACACGATGAGCAGGTGAGTATAGTGGTTATCTGCAGATTGCAGACAGGGAAGACCAACCCTGGACCTAGGTATGCATTTCTGGGTCTTTGGTCTGGAAAAATGCCATCAGGATGTCTGGAACTATTTTCAGCCTTCTAAAAGACGCTTGATAGTCGGCCACGTGAGACATACTCTGGGTGGATCTATCTCTGGCCTCTCTAAAAATATAATTTGGGGACGGAGCATGTACTAGTTACATTCACCCAGTTGCAGGGAGGGCTTCCTATATCATTGAGAAAGGCAGAAGGACCACATAGCCAACAGGCCCAGGCATACAGGTACCAGTAACACGGTGTATGAATAGTATTGATTAAATGATATATACGAGTATGATGTTCGCGAGCTACTGATAATTGATAATTCTCGTGACGAACAATAACAAGGACGAAAGCCACTCACTGGAGATATGTTGGCGCCGATCGAGTGTTGATCAAACCGAAATCTTACATTCGCCGTATGCGTTCCCAGCTTAATCTTCAAGTGATCCAATTGTGAGGCACTTTAGACCAATGCCTGCAGCTGCCAAAGAAGGTTCGACAAAATTTGCCGTATTCAACCAGAATGCTAGTCTTTCTCCAGGACCCATGGGCATGGTGAACTAAGCGAGCGGAAGGATCAGTGATAGGCTTCGAACCCATGTTTCCATATTGGCCTCTTCCGGGGCTTGACTAAGTTAACAAATAAACCATCCTCACTTCTGGCGACCGGACATACCTGAATCCAGTAATAGGCAAGACCAGAACATCGCCCACTAATTTGCTTAACCCGCCGTCAGCCAGCCCGGACAGAGCATTCCATCGTAAGCCCCAGTTGGTTTTCAACCACTCTTGAGTCACATCCGTGAGGGCAACTGGCCCGGTGAGGTTTAACGGATCAATATCGTAGAGAGCCAGTTGGGCTGATTTAGACTGCAGGTCCCCTCTGTTTTCCTTAGAGATTGCCTGCATGGTTGTAATCAGGCGGTTGATGAACAACTGTAGAATGGGGTGCCCGGGCGCCCAGGCAAATGACCACTGCGTCAACTGAACAGGGTAAAAGTAGCCCATACGCCAGTAGAGGTCATTTCCAGGATCGCAGTCTGCCTCTAGACCAACGATAGCTTTAACAGGCTCGGTCGAGTCGAAAACCTTGCCCGTCTCCGGGTCTCGCCACAGTTCCAGATCGGTAGAATCGATCCATTTTGATGGAGTTCGAGTAGGCTCGCTGTCAATATCACCGTACTGTCTCTTGTTAATGACACGAAATGACTTGACTAGGCCGGAATCATGCATTGGGGTCATGGAGGAGCTAGCTACTCACGATGCCACCAATCCACTTGGAGACCAGGACGCGAAACACATCTGATCGCTCCACATTGTTCGGCAAGGCGTAGAACTGAGTCTCTAGATCCGGCTCAAAATGCCGGATGAATTTTGCAACGCCAATGTCATCCCACAAAAAGTAGGCCATGTTGCCACTATCAACGCCTGACAGCCATCTCTCTGCACACCGGCGGAAGATTTCTGGCCACTGATCTGGATATGTATCCTTCCATGTTTGATGGATGATCAGAGGTATAGCAGAGTAGGGGATCTGTCTGTCTGGTATGGATCTAGATGCATTAAGCGCGAAGATGGCCGCGTCAATAATATCCCCCAAGGGAGGCTGGGACCCCTCTACCCAATTGGGTGGGATGTGCCAAGCTGTTGATGTTAGCCAAAAAATGGCTCGCGTAACGAGTGAGATGGCCGATTTCGTACCTCCTCCATCGCCCCTCTGGTCAGACACGTATTTTGAGAGTAGGGGATACCGAGCCACTAGGCTCGACGACGACGTATGGCGTATGTGTGTTTGCCAGTGTAGGTACCAAGTGGTGAGAGCGAGTACTGCCAACCCTACGATCGCCAGTCGCCGAAATTGGCGGCGCGGTGTCATCATGCCCGGTGTTCGAAGTACATGGAACTTGAAGGAGAAAACTATGTCCTGAAGCCCACAAGGATTAGGTGCAGCTCTAATCAGGGGTAGCTGTTACTGTCGGTATCGGTAGGGAATTAGTATTATAAGGCATACTCAGAATATATTATTATAGCTTAGCCAAGAGTCTTAGTCATACTAGTGCAGCGGGGACTCCCGCTACGATATAATACTGCTCTCTGATTAGCTAGAGACCCTAGGATATAATTAGTCAGATTGTTTATGTAAAGAGGATATAATTAGTTAATTAGGGCTAGTAGTATATATAAGTAAGTCTATAATAGATATAGTTAGTATCTATATATATACTCTTTTATTATTCTATAGTAGTAGATACTATATTTTATATAGTAATAATTTATAATAAATACTAAGATACTAGCTAGTACTAATTAGTTAGATAAAATTATATAAATAAAACTAATAATTATATTAAGTAAAGCTAATTCTTAGAAAACTCTTAAATCTATCTATCTAAGTCTACTTAATATTTTACTTTTACTAGATATAGAATTAACTTAGTTATATAGATATTTTATTATTTAGTTAAGATAATATTCTATAATATAATTAATAAATACTATTAAGTTCTATTTAATCTATATATTTTAACTATATAGTCTATAAATATTCTATTTCTATTATATAAAGATAAATAGTAGTTAAATTATAATAATTAGTTATTAGATATCTAAATAAACTATAATTTTAAAATAATTAAATAATATATAATAGTATATTATATAAAGATAGTATAATAAAATTTATATAAATCTAAAAAAAATTAAAGATAAAAAATAGTAAGATTAATTTAATTTTTAAAAAATATAAATAAAATAATATAGAATAGCTAAATAGAGTAACTAAAAAAATATTAATATTATTATAAATTCTATAATAATTTTAATAAGAATAGTATTTAATATATTATAAAATAATATATTTAGATATATATTTATCTAAAATCTATTAATACTATTATTATTTATTATAATTATAAAATAGAATTTTCTTTATATTATATCTATATTAATATTTATATATTAAATATATATAGATTAATTAGATCTACTATATATTTATTATATAATCTACTAGAATATTAATTTTAGCTAAAATAAAATAGTTTAGTACTATATCTATATAGTATATATAGTTAAAAAACTATTTATAAATTAAACTATTATTTTTTTTCTATTTTTTTATTTTTTATTATTAGAATTATAAAATTTTATTTTATTCTATCTATTTATTAATTTCTAATATATATTTTCTATTTATTTAAATAGTTAAAATAGAAAAAGATAATTAGTATAAAAATATATTAGTAATATTATTTTTAATAAATATTATAATATACTATATAAAGAGTTTAATATAATAATCTATAAAAATAGTAAATTTATATAATATTAGTATTAATACTAATATTATAACTAAAACTAATAATACTCTATAATAGATTTAGCTTAGCTATTATTATTACTACTAAAAATATATAAAAAAATTTTCTCTACTATTAAAAAACTATTTATCTAATCTAGAAATAGTAGAAATATCTATTTTTTCTAAATATAATATAATATAGTTTATTTATAGATTTAAATATATATATAGATAATATAATATAACTAATAATAAAGAATTATATAAAAATCTACTAGACTATTATACTAAATAAATTAAGATATAGATAACTATAGAATTAGTATATAAAACTAAAAACTAATAAACTTTAAAAAAATTATATATAAATATAATTATAAGAATAATATAGAAATAAAGTAATATATATTTTAAAGACTAAATAATTTTATCTAAATAGAGAAATATAATAAGTACTAGAAATCTAGATATCTCTCTAGAATCTCTAGCTAGAGTATATATATACTAATCTAATACTTAATAAATATATAGAATATAATTAGCTAGTCTAAATATAGATCTAAAATAAAGATCTAATTAATAGATAGCGGTTATCTAATTAAAGTTTTTATTTAGTCTATCTAAAAATATTAGATTAAAAATATTTTAAAAATATCTAAGAAAAAGAAATATTAAATTATATATAAATTATAGAATAGATAAATAGAAATTATTTTATAAAAATAACTAAAATCTAATAATTAGATAATATA
>AOTG01000270.1:0-10287 GCA_000347475.1 Penicillium paxilli ATCC 26601
AGTATTTTCTGCTAGTCGGCTGCAACAGGTTGGGGCGTGTACGAATAGAATGTACGGGCAGATATCAGCGCGAACCATGCAAGGCCGATGAGATCCCCCGGGCAACTCGGAATTTCTGTCAACAGGCGTTGCTAGATACCGATTAGCATCTCATCAAAGTCTTGACGGAAAGACATACCTCTTTCAGTTCCTCAAAAGAGCCGACCGAGGTAGTTGCACAAAGAAACTCAATTGCTGCTGGGGAACCTCTCCAGCGGTCAAGATTGTCAATTCCCACGGCTCCGTCATCCTTGGCGTATTTCTGCATCAATTCCATCATGATCCGCGAGACTGGTGCCAGGTCAGCAGGGGCAGATACATTGGAAGCTCGAGCCAGACAGGCGTCAACGCATCCTGCTTATCTGCATTAGTGATATTGAGTCAAGCAATGGATGGATTGACCGCACCGATTTTGATCTCTCCTTTGAGGTTCATCAGCACATTCGAACAGCTCAGGGATGGATGGTGAAAGCTCCGAGCCACAAGATACGACAACCCGGCAATGAGCTACACACAGTTAGCCACAGGTCTATCGTGCTGACCAGGAAGAAGAGAAAGCAGAAATATACCTGCGACATGATGGCCGCGAGTTGATGCTCGTCTGGAAAAGCTTTGCAAGCGACGATGTGATCCAGAACAAGAGGATCAAAGTCGCTCAGTGTATAGATGCTGCCCGAAGAGTGAAAAACCTCCAGAATAGAGACCATGTTTTTATGGCGCAGGGAGCGGGATCTCTGCAGAACCCTGTCGCTGTCTTCAATTGGATAGTGCCGTATGGCCTGAACAGTACGGTCGCCAGAGAGTCGGACGCACACTGAAACGGGGCCAGCTAGGTCGCATTCATAGTATTTTCTGAATGCTTCCCACGGAGATCCATCATGAATGAGCAAGCTTGGTTCAATGTTCCCTTCCCATGGTGTAGTGTACTGACGAGGCGGCTTTGGAGATGTCGGCCAGAAGGCCTTTCTGGTGCGGTCAGAGGGTGGGAACGGTGCATGCCACTTGGCTGACGCGGGCTTTGCGAGAGGATGCTGTGACGGGCTAGACTCGAAACCAGATGCTGTTGATCCTCCGGCTTGCGATTGATGCAGCAACGCAATTTGGGCAGCTTGGATTCTTGTCACTCTTTTGTCATCGAGGTTTGACATGATGAGAGCGGGATGCGAATCCACACAGCGAAAAGCAAACCGAGGGACCGAGGGACGTAAGGCAGGGCACGGTGCGATAAGATTCCGACTTAAATGAGCATTTCTAAATCAATGGAACAAAGCAGGTCCCCCGTAACACCACGGTGATACTACTGTGGGCAACGTTGATCAACACAAAAAAGTACTCAGAAAATGCAGAGTATATGTAGGCGATCCCAGTCCATGAATCCCAATGCTACACATCAGACTGCACCTTCACTCGCCCTCCAATGACTCGACACGTCTTTACTGAGCAAGAGGTGCGACTCGCCACAGAGCGTCGTCTGACCTACTTCGGGACAGCCAAAATCAGCATCTGTCAGATCCAATTTGAGCCTCCACTCCCGCGCGGCCTTGACTTGAAAAACGTGGACCGACTCCGGGGCGTCTTTCGTAAAAACCGCTGTCGCCGCTTGGATGTCCAGAATCATGTTCCCGCAACCGTATCCCGACAGCACCTGACCGAAGCATTACAGAAGGCGAATCTTTCGCAAGAGTCCCTGCTGGCCATTGATAATCGCCACCTTCCTTGGTTAGATTTTCGAGCAGGGCAGCTTCGCGGACTCCATGGCCGCCATCGGGTCCAAGCAGGTCTCGAGGTACTCCCTCCAGCGGATCGCTGGTGGACGGTTGATCTCTATGCAGACGGTCTGTACTATATCCAATCATTCCGCCGGAACAACACTAACCGTTCACATAGATATCGGCGAAGAGTTACAACTCGCCTTGGTGGAAGAGTATGCCAATGAAAAGAAGCCGACTGATGGAGAGATCTACCGCAAGATTAGACAATACGAGAGCGAAGAAAATGAAGCTTTTCGGGAGCGATGGTTCGTGAGACTATCGCCCAGCAATCAAGTGCGCTTAGACCAACTGGATAACAAGAAGAATCGCCGTCTTCGACATGCGCTTGACCGATTGCTGACAGTTCCTGGTCTCTGGCCGGGAGGAATGAGAATCAGCATACTTCATCGACTGATAGCCTCGGGCTGCGTTGAGGTAAGTTCCGAATTTTGGTAGCGCTGAATGGGCTGGCTAACTCAAAACACCTTTCAGGAGATATCAAGCTATTTCGACCACATTCTGCACGTGTGGTCTTCTTTGGTTGGATCAGATCGGCGTTCGACAACGCGGATCGATGCGGATACCGTCGAAGCCCTACAATTGTTGGCACCAGGAAAATCACGGACTGATGCACAGGTTGCTCGCGGGCTGATCCTGAGCGGCCATGCCTTTGCCGAATTCAGCGATGACGAGCGACAAGCCATTTGTGCCCGGATAAATCATGTGGACGGGTTGATTCCGTCCTTGTACACGTTTTTTGAGGATTTCAAATACCTGGAGAGCTGCGTGCACTGCATTAAGCGACTGTCGGGCCCGCTGACCCGATCCCTGTGGGAGACCATGAGCTCGTTGTTTGACCCGGACTCGGCCGCGAGGGAGGATCGAGAGAAAAGGCAGTGCCTCATTCAGACTTCCGAATCTACTTCTCGGCGAATACGCGCGACCAATGCAGAGTGCCTCGACATAGGATACCAGCAGCTGTGGCTATATGCCATGCGGCATTATCCGCTGATGCCCCCTGATCCCAAAAGCAAGGATGATCTGCTGGCAAAACCGACTTGTGGCAAAGCGGACCCGCGGGTGATCTACGACATGGCCAGTCTCGCGCGCGAGCTCGGATTCAGGTCTCCCGAAATCGACGCGTTGCTAGAGAATTCTCCGGATCGCCAGATCGCGCGATCAGCTCTCTTACAGGCCCGAAAACCAGGCCAATATCGATATAGTGATGAGCAGTTCGGTCGTCTTGTTCATCAAATCGTGACGTGCTTTGCGGAAGCTGTCCCCAATGATCCTGACTTACCACACGACCTCTTGGCAGAGGGCACCGTAAAGGCGCACGCTCGTTCGGGAATTCCGCGGACCCGGACCCACACACAAGATGCCCCTTTCCTATTTCTGGAACGACTCTATGCTGATGTGGACGCCGACGATACGATCAGCAGCTTTTTTGTTCGCCGCTGTGTCTTTTTTGCATTTTTGGGGAAATCGGCAAACTGGAGAAGTGCCACTGCGGGAGAAGCTTCTGACACGGGTATCAGACAAGGAGTCGAAGAATGCCAGAGGGTGGAGGGAATAGAGAGAGTGGAGAGAGAGCCATGGACGCTGTTTGTAGAGAAGGACGGTACGCCGGGCTCTGTCGACGTCCGGGAACAAACAGCTCCAACAAGCCGATCTCCCGACAGAGAAGGCTATGAGATCGTAGTGGGGCAACTTGAATCCAGCCAGTCAACCGATTCAGGCGATGAGATTGAGCCAATGGAACTGGACCATCCAAGCCCAGAAAGTGAGTATGTCGTTTTAGACCACTTTACCCAAATAATTTCTTCAAATGACCTGGCGCCCAGAAAATCTGAGTCGCAAATTAATTCCTTGCTGGGAACTATATCGGGCTGCCGTTCTCCCATGACAGCCCCGGCAATTGGCGATGGCATGAGCGAAGGCACCCAGATCTCACTGGAAACAGTGCAGCTTGAGTGGAGCCCGGACGAACTAGAGACGGCCATAAGTCAGCGAGGAGAAACAACGACTGCATCTGATTGCAGGATTGATGATCAAGCACGGCATTCTCCTTCATCAGACAGATGCAGTGTGTCCGAAGCGGGCAGATCACAGGGGCCGGAAGAACTAGAGACATTTCTTGATGGCCTGAGGAGAGCTCAAAAGGAGCAGGAACAGTTAGAAAAAAGGATGGCGATCGAGCGTCTCAATGAAGACCTGGATCTGCTTCATCATCAGGCTTCGCATTCTCACGGAAACTGGACACTGCCGGCCCCTGATGAACAGCCTGGGGAGGGAATATCTAGAGGCACCCGGCACCCGCCAACGCAGGATGATCAAACTAACCCTCCTCTCCAGCCTTCAATGCACGACGGACCCGACCCATCACACAAACAGTGTGTTGAAATCAAGTTTTGGTCACTCGAGCGAGGTGAGTGGAATCAGTCAGATTGTCTCCTCATAGACCGGTCCGATCCATCGCCTGTCAAACGGGTTGCACAAAAGTATTCGTGCAAAGGCTATTCTCTCTACGATGTGCATCTGCACAGCCTCCGTCCGGACCACTGTTACCGCGCCGCGATATCAGATGGCAATAATGCCATATTCTTGATATCTGCGCACGAAGAGAGCCAGCTTACGATCGAGGGCAGATGCGGTAAAGAAAAGCAACTGATCTCCATCGCTTCGAAAGTAATAGCTAGAACAGTGGGACGATCGAGCAATCCCGAAGACTACGAGTGACTTGAGTATGAAATTGATCAATATTCACATGAATGATTTATACCTGAGAATGGGGTTGAAACAAGAGTGTTGCTCTGAGAGCGAGCTGATTCTGAGATGATACTAAAATTGAGAAAGAATGAAAGCCATATTAAACCGCTGTGAATGTCCAAACATCAGACGAGCGCTTAGTATCAGTAGCAGTAAGAGAACAGAGAGCAATTCGAAGCATAGCTGAGCGCAGCTTGTGGACCCCATGAAGCCCGAAATTGCTATTTGAATGACAACTTCTTTCTGTGTTCTTTCTGTGGGATGAAAGTTCGCAGACCAAAGTGATGCCAAAATGGCCAGAGAAGATTGATATCAGAGGTATTCACAAATAAGCACATCAGACTGGGATTTTGAGTCTGACTCGAAGGGAAGTCAAGAAAAGAAAGCGACAAGTGAACAGCACTCAACGTTTCACCAGAGACTTTTGAGCTTTGTTGTATCAACGGTAGCAATGCCGTCCATAATTGAGATCTTTGGTTGTTGAAGCGTGTAGGCAGTATCATTGTGGCTGTTGAAACGTTGTCAACGGTGATCAATTTTTCAATATGCTCAATATCAGAAAAAACCCCTGATACATATACTTGGATATTGCCAAACTTGAGCAAATGTTGAACCAACTGTGAGGGGAGAGTCATTTTTATCGAGGCTCCCATCCTTTGTGGTGGTCATTGTATGAACGCGAGACTACGGTACAAAGATATAAATAGATGAGCTCCCGTCGGTAGAATTGTCTTTCGCATTTATTCTCTGGACATCTCTGAGTAATTATCATTGAAAACTTCTAGCTCGGCAACTACTTTCCGGTACGAATTAACCCTGAGTGGCCATGCACGTACGACCGAGCTGATCCACTATCTCCTCTCTAGTCTGTTTCACTCGAGACTAGCTTTCCTGAATGAAGGGTATGTGGTATTCCCAGTCATTGAAGCTGTGCTGACACAAAAATGCTTTGTCTAGTTCCCTCGCGACCACTCCTCACAGATTGGCCTCATCCACCTCGATAATTTTCAAAGAGTCTGGCTGCGAAGATGTAAGTCATCCAAATTTTACTTAAGCCATCGACTAATGCTTTGAAATAGATCCAGACCACCTGATACGTGCAGGGCTTCTGACAAGGTATGTTCAAATATCGTCCAAGTTTTAAGTGCAGTTACTGATGATTCTCGAGGAAGCCAACCCTTTACATCTCGTACCTGGTAAGTTGACCCATACTTGTCCAGTGTACCGTCACGTCTTATCCCACTGCTGCACGATGAATGGAAATGCAAAGTTTGCCCGGATGTCTACCTGTGTCTCAGAAGCTAACGTCCCGGTATTCCATAGAGCGAATGTCGATACGTATTTGGCAAACAGAGTCAAGGTTTCGTCGTCTATAAAGTAAGCCCGACGTCCAATTGGACGGTCCAAATGCGTTCGCCTTCACCAGAATATTTGCGAAACCACTATTCAAGGAGCTCTTACATAAAATTCTAGGCGGCAAAGGAAGGCTCTCTACCATCGGTCGGCTATGCGGTAACAATTCAGATGCTTCCATCTATCCTGGTATTGTTCAAACTAGCTAACTGGTGCTGCATTAGAAGACGAGCGAAATCAGATACTCTTGAGCCTCCGACCCCACGTCCGGATGATTTCGACCCAGATGAGGTGGCCGCATTATCCCCGTGAGCCATCCCAACATTCGACCAGAGAAAGGACAGGAAGGATATGTGTGGTCCCGAGGGAGTTATGGGCGCTTTCCATGCAACACCAGCAGGAGCTAACTGAATTGACGCGGAGCAGTCGCTGTCAGTGTATCCCCCCATGGAGATTTGACCATGTAGTGGACCTGAAGTGCAACTGAATCCTTGCTCGGTATTGGCTAATCTCTGGATGCAGCCAAGCACACGTCTATGCATATAAGCATGACGCCGCCCCCGACATAGATCTCTGGTGTGTCACTCCATTTCTCGCGTACGAATGAGCTAACGCCTGCCTGGTCTTAGGTCGCCGAGCCCTACATGATCCTCTATCGCCGAGTAGCGCAGTGGGGTCCTCCTGGAGTGTAGAGGTAATGTGTTGCAATCCTGGGCCGGCCGTGCTCGAGTCCGATTGATAAACAGCAGGCCACAAGCGACATGATTTCGCAAGTTCACCTGTGTCAGTTGCACTGATGGTGACTCGAAGATGCCGGCGGGGGACGAGCAAGAACGGCGATCCAAAGCCGCCACTTCCATTGCTTATTGGATGAGCTGCTAGGTACGCATGCCCTACTTCAACATCTTGTGCGCTAGCTAATCGGTTTGTGATATCGCCTGCATCAAGGTAGCTGTCTTCGTGATACTGTGTTATGCACGATGCAGTCGTGAATACCGCCTCCAACCAAACAACCGAAACCCCAGAGCATAGCTACCGAGAACATTATATCATCAACTGGCATAGAGAGACTGAGCAACAACGATCGCTTACTATTGCGTTAATGGAGTTCATCTGTGCCCCAGGTTGTGCGCCAGATGATCCACAAGCGCAGCCTGCTCCCGCCAGAACAAGACGCTTCGTTCCTTGGTGTCCCTGCCCCTGTCGCCACCGCATGGGAGCAGCTTTGCCATATGCGTCGCTCACTGGCTGCAGCAGCATGTGTACTTATCGGTAATTTCCCAAGCGCAAGGCTGGAACGCCGTTGGAGAAAGCCTTGTTCGACTGATGTCTTTTGCGAGGACATGCCCGCACGCGCTGGGACGCGCTGGGACGCGCTGGGACGCGCTGGGACGCGCCATCTACCGGCGTTGTCCACGGAGCCCGAACCACCCGAGGTTATGTCGCAGCCCATCGTTCACTTGGGCGATCCTACTACAACACCAGTGAGCGGACCGGCGCTGAGGGGCTTAATGGAGGCTTGCATCCAATATTCCCGAGATATTTGCTGGTCAGCCATCCACCAATAGCGCTGGTCCCAGGGCCAGCAGGGATGCACTAGTTTACAGTAGTTTGATCCAAATTGCGGGTTGCACGTAGCGTAAGTGGTACAGTGTCCAAGAATTCGTCATCTGGCAAATGTACCGAGAAAAAAAGATAGTGAGGAAACTGATGGCCGTCGCTGGGTTCGAACTCGTACGCTGTCTACGTAGGGCAACTTCCACTAGGCCATCAAGAATTCTCCGGCGCGGCATCAAAATCTAGCTGCATTTGACTCCCAACTCAATCGTAGGTTTACCAAATCAGCATTTCACTTCCAGCAGCCCTCATTCGACCAAGGAAAAGATAGTAATACTTGAAGAAGTATGGTGCTCTCGATCTCTCATACCTATATCACAATATATATGGTTTTGTACCAATTGTAGAGTGCTTTCCATGATCATACGTAATTTTCCAACGTGCGATATATTTCTCGCACTCGCAGACCACTGTATGGCCATGGATCTATGACAAGCACAGCACAATTCAAATCAGAAACCTGCAACGATGCTCGCTTTGAGGATGTCACATAATGTAGCTTCATTATACTTTAGATGAGCGACTTTAAGACAACTTTCTGCATCCTAAATGATCCATGCCTCCATATACGTTTGCTAATCTCATGCGACTTGACATGGCTGACTACAGTGCCACGCGTTGTCGAGATCAATCTCATCGTGAGGAATTCATTCAATGTCCGTCTATTACGGTCAAATCTGGTCGAGATTTCAGAACTTTTGTTCGTTGCCTTTTGGTCTTCGGGTTGACTTTGGAGTGGCTTTGCTGAGACTGTGGGCGGAGGCGCACTGCGGGTATTTATCACCGGTGATCACCGGTGATCTTTCACCGCTCTGGCGGCGCGTCGACGACCTCAACGATCGTCAACACGACGTTTCACCAACAGACCATCACCACGACCCATGCACTCTCACCGTTAGCCACCACTGCTTCTCACCACATCACATGCATTAAACACGGTTCTGACCAAAACCCGGAGGATTCACACCAATGCTGATCAGCTTGAGTGACAGCTGCGCCTATCGATGATGGCCTCGCCGGCAAGGACAGCGTCAGCCGGCTGAATGATATTCTGTGCTACATTATGTTGTATTCAGTGTGCGCCGGGTGTACATTCCAAGCCCCGAAAATGAATGACGCCTACGAATGCTTTGCACGACTGGATTTACAAGTGTCTACGAAGGAGAGGAAGTCATGACCAGGGCTTCCTTGAAGATTCTGAATTTCCATGGATGATCTAAAGCAGGTCTTGGCTTCTTCGAGTGCCCGTGAGGGACCCGAATACTAGTCTCTGACACCACGAAGAGGTGCCTGCTTGTCGTCGGAGGAACAGGACGAGGACCGCGGCGCCACGGGCCTCGCCTGAACGAGCGCACAAGTACAACACAGGGCTCATTGGCTGCGAGGGAGCACATTTTTACAACACAGGGCTCATTGGCTGTGAGGAAGAGTTTGTTGACGCAGCCCTCCCCTGCGAAGAACTCTTGATTTCGCAGATGTCCCTGCGGAGTCCCTTGGTATCGCAGATGTCCCTGCGGAGTCCCTTGGTCTCGCAGATGTCCCTGCGGAGTCCCTTGGTTTCGCAGATGTCCCTGCGGAGTCCCTTGGTCTCGCAGATGTCCCTGCGGAGTCCCTTGGTTTCGCAGATGTCCCTGCGGAGTCCCTTGGTCTCGCAGATGTCCCTGCGGAGACTCTTGGTATCGCAGATGTCCCTGCGGAGTCCCTTGGTAACGCAGATGTCCCTGCAAAAGACACCCCAAGGCCTTGTGGCCCGGGAGTGTGAGGAGGAAAATCCTGATCTTCTTTTCGACGGAAAACGAGCGTCTTTTATGTCAGTCGAGTAGGGGTTGCGGCAGCGACCATTTGCGCACCTCGTAGCAGACTCATCAGCAAGCGGGCGCTTTTTTGCTGGGCGTTGAGGCGGTTCATCAACGTTGAAATAAGAAAATTTAGCGTATCTGTACAGGGCGGGTCGCCGCTCCACCTAGACCCATGGCTGTCTGGGCCGAGGCCTGACAAATCATTCGCTTTGTCAACGTTGTTGATCAGGTGAAATGGCTCCTCTCACGTAGAATTAGCGAGTGGCTTTGGAGGAAGTCTCGGTCGCTACTACAGAGGCACCCGTGGCGAATCTTGCCAAAACTGGAGAGTCCCAGTAGGCGTCCGTACTGGGCAAGCCTTTTTTGATGAGCGTTGGCGAGTTGATTCAACGTTGAAATAAGCATAATAAAGCGCTCGGGAGTAGTCGCTCGGCGGATCCATGGTCCATACAATGCCCCACTTGGCAAATAAATGCCTCAACGATGATCATCCCGCGTGAATCGACCTTGAACGTAGTAGGCATTGGATGCAAACTGAGGGGGCCCCCCAAGGACCGCTCGTCTGGGCCTATCGCTCCCCACTCATTCAGGCTCCCCTAGCCATCCCCTTTTTGGGCCTTGGCTTTCTTAGGAAATCATGATTTCTCATCCGTCGCAATTCGCCTATCCGTCTGGCTGTTCTCAATTCTATCCCGATCGCATTCAGTGTCGGATTTCGCGCTGTTTCCATCTCCATCACTCTCGATCACGCCGGCCGTTGTCCGAACTGTCCGATAGCCAAAATCCTTCGTCGAGCCGATCGACCACAGAAGCTCCATCAATGAAGAAGTCTCGACGTATTCGTCGTCGTGAGAGGGCTTCATCTAACCTCGATCGAAGTGTTCCCGCCGTTCAATCCTCATTGCCGCCCCAGTTCAATGACTATGGGTAAGTCATCGCAGTACGATAGCCGTCTCGCA
>AOTG01000272.1:0-49618 GCA_000347475.1 Penicillium paxilli ATCC 26601
CTACTCCGAGTCCTCCCCCTCCCTCTTCTCTTCCATATTCGCTTTGGACGAGTCTATTCCCTTCGCCTGCTCCTATTATTACCTATCAACCAGTCGCCAATTGATTCCCCCCGTATGCGCCCAACCATACTCCATTTTCCCGACGTGCTCCCCTTTCCCGTTATCGACCCTAAGTCAGCCCAGAGAGAGCGCACCAAAGAGAGTGGAATTAAAAGAGATCTAGAGCGAGTCCGTGTATGAGATACGCTATATACCCTGGATAAAGTACAAAGATCCACGCTCTTCAACATCGGTCCCCTCTTCAACGCGATAATCAAAAGGAATCCTTATCCGTCCCAGTCTTGGTCCCCCAGTCTACGCCGTCGCCTGCAGTGCAGACGACAAACGCGCCCTGCCTACAGAAAGGTCCTCACTTGATCACACAATGTCCGTTGCGACCATGCTCCAGCCTGCATCCAGAATATCCCGGGCCTCTTCTTCATCGTCCTCCTCCTTCCAACCCGTCGCACGACAGAACACCATGTCGTCTCACGATACTCGGTCGCTCCGTCAATCCAAGCGGATGTCGGTGACGGCTCTATATCTGTCCATGTCCGCTAAGGACAGAGACTTGGAAATCTCGGATGATCTGGCGCGAGGTGCGTTTGGACATCCCCCTCCCAGCCAACCGCCCCTTGGTATTGAGGTACTGACTTCCGCACAGCGCAGAAACACCTCAGAGAATTGAAATCGAAGATCTCCTCGCAATCCAAGAAGAACTTCGTGTTAGAAAAGGATGTTCGATACCTCGACTCCCGCATCGCCTTGCTGATTCAAAACCGAATGGCCCTTGAAGAGGTAAGTCTTTTTTATCTTGCGGGCGGAAGTCCCAGAGAAGGAAGAGAAAAGGGGGCGCTTTTGAGAGAATAACAGTACCTAATATCTCTTGGTTTCCCAGCAAAACGAAGTCGCTAGCCATCTGGACGATACTGCCGATCCCCAGGAGGGCTTCTTCCCCAATGATGAACGCACTCAGAAGTATGGAAACTTGCTGTTTCTGCTGCAGTCCGAACCCCGCCACATTGCCCACCTGTGCCGATTGGTCTCGATGGCCGAAATCGATTCGCTGCTACAGACTGTCATGTTCACCATCTACGGAAATCAGTACGAGAGCCGCGAAGAGCACCTTCTACTTACCATGTTCCAGTCAGTTCTCACCTACCAATTCGACAATACCCCCGAATACTCCTCCCTTCTGCGGCAGAATACCCCTGTGTCTCGTATGATGACTACCTATACCCGTCGTGGCCCTGGCCAGAGTTATCTGAAACAAGTTTTGGCGGACCGGATCAACTCCTTGATCGAATTGCGTGACGTGGATCTGGAAATCAACCCCTTGAAGGTCTACGAATCGATGGTGAAACAAATCGAAGAAGAGACCGGCTCTCTACCGGATTATCTGGCCCGCTCTGTTACGGCTGAGGATGCTGCCGATAACAAGCAGGTGCAAGCCATTATTGCACCGCGCCTGAAGATGCTCACCGATATCGCCAACGGATTCCTTACCACCATCATCGACTCAGTGGACGAGACCCCCTACGGTATTCGATGGATCTGCAAACAGATTCGCAGTCTGTCTCGTCGCAAGTACCCAGATGCCCAAGACCAGACCATCTGTACACTCATCGGTGGCTTTTTCTTCCTACGTTTTATCAACCCCGCCATTGTTACACCACGTTCATACATGTTGATTGACGCGACCCCTACCGATAAACCTCGCCGTACCCTGACTCTTATCGCTAAGATGCTTCAGAATCTGGCTAACAAGCCCTCCTACGCGAAGGAGCCCTACATGTCCAGCCTGCAGCCCTTCATCGAATCGAACAAGGAGCGAGTCAACAAATTCTTGCTGGACCTGTGTGAAGTACAGGATTTCTACGAGAGTCTAGAGATGGACAACTACGTGGCTTTGTCCAAGCGCGACTTGGAGCTGCAAATCACCCTCAATGAGATGTATGCCACTCATGCTCTTCTGGACAAGCACAGCGAAGCCCTCACCCAAGACCACAATTCGCATCTTTCTCTTCTGCTGCAAGAACTTGGAACGGCGCCCCCGCAAGTCCCCCGGAAAGAAAACAGGACTATCACAGTACCCCTTTTCAGCCGATGGGAGACGGCATTGGATGATTTGACAGCTGCCCTGGACATTACCCAGGAGGAAGTGTTCTTTATGGAGGCCAAATCAACATTTGTCCAAATACTTCGATCACTTCCACCCAACTCTTCGGTCGCCCGCCGACCTCTGCGACTGGACCGTATTGCTGAAGCGGCCGCTACACTCAAAAATGACGCGGTAATGGTTCGAAAGGGTATTCGCACTATGGAACTGTTGAGTCAACTCCAGGACATGGGTGTGATCGATCGCTCCGATGAGTTCAGTCTGCTTCGTGATGAGGTCGAGCAGGAATTGGTGCACCTCGGTTCCCTCAAGGAGAAAGTATTGGAGGAGACGCGCAAGCTGGAAGAGGTTTTCGCCACCATTCGGGATCACAATGCTTATCTGGTGGGCCAACTGGAAACTTACAAGTCCTATCTCCACAACGTGCGCAGCCAATCCGAGGGCAAACAGCGGAAAACACAGAAACACCAGGAACTTGGCCCGTATAAGTTCACCCATCAGCAACTGGAAAAGGAGGGTGTTATTCGCCGCAGCAATGTTCCAGAAAACCGTCGCGCGAACATCTACTTCATGTTCAAGAGTCCGTTGCCCGGAACATTCGTGATCAGCTTGCACTACAAAGGCAGAGCCCGCGGTCTGCTTGAACTTGACCTCAAGCTTGACGATCTGCTGGAGATGCAGAAAGACAGCCTTGAAGACCTCGATCTGGAGTATGTCCAGTTCAATGTCACCAAGGTGTTGGCCCTCCTCAACAAACGATTCGCACGTAAGAAGGGGTGGTAGACGGCGAAACTCCCACCCCAATGGCCTATACACATTTTTTATTATGAAATCTACGAGACCGAGTCAAGGCTAGTGACTGACGAACGACCTTGACTCGACTGTTTCGGCTGGCTGCAAACTACCTGCAGCTTAATATTTTGATGAACTGACGGATAGGGGATCAGCCCCGTACTTGAATGTCCATCTCCCATCTTCGTCCACTGGCAACCATGCGATCTGGACTGAATGAATACTCCGCGATGATATCGACCATTCTCCTCGTGGATCACCCGAGAAGCTTTGTGTCTAGTTGTGAATGCCATCGACCGACGAACATATGCACCCGCTGGCTCGGGCATGTCATAAATCTTGATGTTATCAAGATCTTTTGTTTCTCTTTGTTCCTTTGTTTCTCCGTTGTCTCTTCCCATGGATCTCTGCAATTGCAATTTTATACCCAGCGCAAAGTTTTCATGTTTGCTTTTTGATGTTTCTCACAATGTTATTGATCTGCCTATGAACCTGTCCAATAATCCTATCTGAACCAGTTTTGATGTTTGTTTTGCCTATCACCGCTCAGGCCTTCGGGTTCCTCAAGCGCTGTGTATAATATTCTGCTCATGTTTCTTGTGACGCGAGATTGTTCTGTTTCTTGGATTTAAATACCCGTTCCTTTGAATCTTTTAGGCTTATACCGCCACTACATTTAGAAGCAATCTGTTCAATTATTATTATTTTTTTCGGGTCACCATTACCTTAAACCCATTGGATCTTCGCCGATCTTGACAGAAGTGCCGGCCAAAATTTGCCCTTAGCTCCAAACTAGCCTCTTGTCATGCAGGCTTGGTGGATGATCAATTCGACACCGCCTCGTGCCCCTCCAAGAATCTCTTCCCCTTGAATTAGTTGAAAGTTTGACATGATCGATGCAGAACTTGAACTTAATGGGGTAACCCAGCAACCAGCCCGCTTGGATGAGTAGTCACCTAGGTAGGTTCAAGTTGACCGCAAGCGGCACACTATGAAACCTTCCCTTGGAAGGGGGAAAGACATCGTGATAGTGGACTATTATCTCAATTGAGAGTGAAAGCAAAATGATTCGATTCTAGCTAGTCAAGTTTTTTTTTTTACAATTTTTTACAATTCTTCTTACCAAAATTTCCATACCGAAACAACACGTCTAGTTGTCGATACATCTATGGACGTCCTGAGCGTTCTTATTTCAACTTGAATGAGTCCCTTCATCTAATATTGACCTCGAGGAAATGATCTTTTAGCAAGTCTTCGCATTCTAATAATAGTCTATTGGCAATTTGGCAATGCCAGCTTAGAACATACCTCCTATACTATACTAGGCAGATGTACTTCGTAGTAAAGTCTTGAATAAGGCCAACCTTGCCAATTTGCCAATATTGGCCACATGCTCCTCCAATAGCCTTACATAGAGTGGTAATATCCAATCCAATCTCAATGTCCACCTAATCATCTGCCAAATGATTCATTTGCCTTTAAATTGATGCAGATAAATTGAAACCTGACCCATGACGCATTTCGTACTAGTAGTACTAGTAGTACTAGTAGCAGACCCATCTTGAGTTGTGCTGTTGTTTACTCCCAACGGATGATCTTCCCTTTCCCCCCCAAAGTGGCCACTTAATGCCAATTTCCCGTCCGCCTTCCTGCATTCTCTCTCCCCCTCCGACTCCTCCACTTTTGACGTCGCCCCCCTCCTCCTACTTTCTTTCTCCTTTCACACTTCCCAACTTTCACCATGTCTGAACAAAAGTTGGCCACAGACCCCAAGTACGATCAGTACGACTTCCCTACTACCGCTCCGGATCCTCAGCCTGGCCACCCCGGCAACACCACCCCGGAACACGATGCCAAGGTGCACCAGCTGCGGACAATCCTTGAGCAGGAGGGCTTCACCCTTCGCCTGGATACCCTGACTCTGCTCCGATTCTTGCGTGCTCGCAAGTTCGATGTGAACTTGGCCAAGGATATGTACGTGACCGCCAATTCCCTGCGATCGCCAATGATTCAACTTGGAAAGAAGCTGGATCATCCACCCATGGCGGATGTATTCGTCGCAGAATCAGTCTAATATTGTTCGCTTCTAGGTTCGTCAACTGCGAGAAATGGCGCAAGGAGTTCGGCACCGATGATCTGCCTGCCACTTTCGAATACCCCGAGAAGCCCGAGGTGTTCAAGTTCTACCCCCAATACTACCACAAGACCGATAAGGTGAGTGCTCGGCGGTTTATTTAGAATTCCATACAAGAACAGCCCGCCGGAAGTGAAACAGCAAAAGCTCATTGCAAATTCTACTATAGGATGGCCGTCCCCTCTACATTGAGAAGCTGGGCAAGATCGACCTCACTGCCATGTACAAGATCACCACTAGCGAGCGCATGCTGCAGAACCTCGTCTGCGAGTACGAGAAGATGGCCGACCCCCGCCTCCCTGCCTGCTCTCGCAAGGTTGGCAAGCTCCTCGAGACTAGCTGTACCGTCATGGATATGAAGGGTGTTGGTGTCACCAGCATTCCCTCCGTCTACGGCTATGTCCGCCAGGCCTCCGAGATCTCCCAGAACTACTACCCTGAGCGTCTGGGTAAGCTCTACATTATCAATGCCCCCTGGGGTTTCAGCTCCGTCTTCAGCGTTGTCAAGGGTTTCCTTGACCCCGTCACCGTCAGCAAGATCCACGTTCTTGGCAGCGGATACCAGAAGGAGCTGCTGGCACAGGTCCCCGCCGAGAACCTCCCCGCCGAGTTCGGTGGTTCCTGCAAATGTGAGGGTGGCTGTGAGCTGTCTGACCAGGGTCCATGGCAAGAGGCTGAATGGGCCCGTCCCCCTGCTTGGGCCGCCAAGAAGGAGGCCGCCGCCGATGCCACCGTCCAGAATGAGGACGCTGGCCCCGAGAAGAAGGATGCCGGCGAGGATGCCATCCAGCCCAGCGCATAAAATGTCTCAATATAGACTCCTTTCGTTCGTTCAACATTCGCATATGCCGGGTGCCTGCATCGCTCCTGTGCCCAATCACCTTTCGTAATAAAACCAAGAAAAGGGGAAATTCGAACGAGGACCTCCAGAGGAGTTGTTTTTTCTCTCGCAGGGGCGAGATTCCACTGTCCGTTTTCTAAACCAGCTGTCATATTGTGAAGGGCTTTACTATTGTCCCTTGTGACATATCAACCTTCTCACCTGGCAATTTCAATGCCTTCTGGGAGCTCTTCAACGCCTCATCACCGACGATCCAGCCACAATATGTGGACTCTTTACCCCTTTGGCTTTTTTGTTACTTGCTTCAGATCTAGATATCTTTGAGAGTTCTTTCCCCCTATATTCTTTTCACCTGTTTAAAATACGCGGTTTCATACCCGCTCTCTCAATATAGAAATGGGAAAGACGGGATGTGGCTTTCTTTTCTCAAAAGCGAGTTAGGAGTGGAGGTAAAGACTTGGCTTTTTCTTTATTCGATTTTTGATTTGGAGTGTATACAGAGGAGAGCACATAGCAAAAACATGGCCAGTCGCCCACGAGATTCATCTGTTCCGTGTAAAGTTGTGACATCCCGTAGAATGCCCAGGTGGGTTTGTTATTGCCAACAAAATATAAAATACTCGAGCTCGATGTAGTAGTATAGACTGGCAAGGAAAAACAAAAGAAACAATGGTATCATGGTCCTGCGAAGCCCCCATCGCCAAACGCCTTCCGTATTAAAGGACAGAAAATAAACCAACAAGCAAATCAATCCGTAACCCATCTCATGAGAAAGAAGATTTGCAACTTGTCCTCTCACATATGCTCAACTACCTCTGCAGCACGTCCAGCTCTTTCCGCCTTGCCAACCGTAGTGGCCAGGGCATTGCCTTCACTGCCAATTTCGCTATCCATATCGTCCTCGCCCTGCAGCCGTTGCAGCGTCCGCAAGGCATTTTCGTATACATCGGCCATATCCTTGTTCGTCCACCGCTCAACTTCTTCCTCAGTGCCCAACGGAACCTGCAATTTCCATTCCGGACGTGGTCGACCACCGCGACGTCTTACGCGCGTGCGTGTTGATCCAGTTGAATGTTCCCCGTCAAGATCCATTTCCTTCCCCTCCTCATTCGAAGGGTCTTGCCCCGCACCCTCCCCTCGCGTCTCTGTCGTATCTTCCATTTCATCACCAACGTCTGCCGACTCTTCCTCCTCCTTTATGACCTGGGATAGCTGCGCCACATATTCCTTTGCCGCTTTGCGAGGCGCGTCCCGTCGTAATTGGGCTACGTTTGTCGTGAGCGATTCGAGTTGTGCGTAGAGACCTGTCACGCGCGAGGCGAGCTCTGAATCGTAGGGCTCATACTCGACTGTCTCTTGTGTGGTGAATGCTTCGGGGAAGGGGAATTGTGGTGAAGATGAATCGATTCCGTTGATACTGATTGAGGACGATGCAGTTGTGAAGGTTTGATGTATGTACTAGATTATGCGTTAGTCCTGCTCTAAGCTTTTACAGCTATCAAAATATCCTGCTGTATCGTATATTCCCATAAACAATGTATTTCAGTACTCACATCGTCAACTAACTCCTGGACGCGTTCACGCATCGGATCGGGAGTATCATCATCCGTCGCCAAAGGGGGGAAATTGAGGTCGAGTTTTTGCCGTGAGAGGGCTACTGCATTTGCATAGAGATAGATCAAGTCTGCTGGAGACTGCAGCTCAATCCTGCGGTGTTGTGCAGCCATGATCCTCGAGTTTGTTATGGTTGTTTGGGGATTTGCACTTTGCGCGTGTTTTGGAGAGTGAAGACGGAAAGGGCTTGGCGCGGGCTTCTCTCTCTCAATTTCCCCCCGCAAAGACGGAAACGATGTCATCACTAGCACTTTTCTTTTCCCTTGCTTTTACAACTTTCCTTCTTCACTTTCTTTTCTCTCAACTTCACTCTCCTGTGGTCCTTTGGCCTTCTCACTCATTTTTTTTACCGACTTGTTACTTCTCTCCTTTTATATACGACACTTCGTCAACACTACTACCTTCCATACGTCTCTTTCCTTGCTGCGGGCAGTAGTGGAATGTTGCGATAATCGCGAAGATAATGCCTACAACTTCTACACTTCTATTCTATTGTTGAAACGAAGGATTTCGAAGATCAGAGAAGCAATTAATCATTAGTCTTCCCACAAATTACACTCTGAAATAACCATGGAGGAGGACCTTGGCAGCATTTCCCTCGTGGACAATACAACCCCTTCACAGCAACCCAGCAGCGGAGACTTGGAATCTCTCAGACGAACCTCTACAGTCGCTCGCCAGAACAGTCTATCCACACGTCTAGGCCGAGTCTCGGTATCCGGCCAGCTCGCAAAAAGGAAATATGCGAAATGGCAACCAGATCGACTCGGGGTTACATCTGACACCGATACGTCACCAAGCAGAGAATCGTCGCGGGCACGAGGGTCGATATCAGCTGGCAGTTCTGGCGGTCCACCAACAAGACAACCTTCGCATATTGATAGTGGGGTTGAGTTGAGGGAGAGTGAAACTTTGGATTTCGCACCTACTCGTACTCAGAGTCATACGAATGCTACGACGCGCTCGGCCACGGCGAATAATGGAAACCCTTCTTCTTCTGCTGCTGCTTCTGATGATAAGAAGTTAGGGTCTGAGATTGATATCTTATATGAGAATCAGCGTGGCTCGTTTGTTTTTGGGATTCCGCTTTATTCTCAGAGTTCGCTTCTTAATCTTGATCCTAGCCCCTGGATGACTCAAGATCGTCGAGAAAGTCCCGTTAATATCACCAATGCGCAACTGCCGGATCCCAGCTGGGAGTGGTCGTGGAGGACATGGTACGTCGATATGTCTGGTGATGTGGATGAGCAAGGTTGGCAATACTCTTTCTCGTTCAGCTCGTCTCAGTGGCATGGCACACATCCGTGGTTTCACTCTTGGGTGAGGCGCCGAAGATGGGTTAGGCTACGACACAAGGTTCCAGAGAAACGTCTTCGTGGCCGGTCAGAGTTTGAGAAGGCGCACATGTTGACCGAGGACTATTTCACCATTCATTCTTCCAAGGTTCGCAGTCGTGATCAGAGTACGACTGGTCTTTCGAGAGTGGAGTCGGGATTCTTAAGTCGTGCCAACACGAAGGTGGACGAAGAGCCACATTTGGAAGAGATAGGAGATATCCCCACTTTAATGCATGCTCTGAAACTCTGCTCAATTGATCGCGAGAAGATCGATGCGCTCCGGAGGTTTGTCGAGGAGGGTGGGGAGGAACTCTACTATTTGAATGACAAGGTTGGTCATAGTCTTCCAGGTCTCTTTACACGGTGACAGTCAATTCTAACGTTATATTCACATGGTAGATTGCGGAGATAATGTCTATGTTCATGTTCCAAACGTCTCGCTGGCAATTCGTCACCTATCTAGTTGGCGTAATACATCAACTTTCACAAACAATCACCGACTCAGACTCGGACGGAAAAGAGACTGAGCGTGTGCAGCGGAAGAAGGATAATCTTATTCGGGCAGTAGAATCTGCCAAACAGCATGTTACGGGGCCCGATTTCTTTGCTGATCCCCACGGCGAATCAGGAGGGGATCTCCTTGATTTGACGCCGAGATCACAACACAAACACCTGTTGTCGAAGCGATCGCAGATCACCGACGAACCTTTGATTGTCGCCAAAGGAAAGGAAATTAAGGGTATACCCAAGGCCGCGGAGGTTGGCCGTGAAGACCATATCTATTGATTCGTGAATACTGTAAATCTTATACTATCTATGACGGCCTTGAAGTACACGCAATACTCGGCTGTATTATTACAATAAAGACTTCCAATTCCAATTTTCCGACCAAAAAGCCTTAATTGCTTCCTAAACCCATCGAATAGCTCAAGCTTACTCGAGTGTAGTACTTCTAGTATCTCTAGTGGCCATTATCAGATCGACCCTGGCAGTTTGAGGTCCGTCACCGCCTGCCCGTCCAGCGCAACAATTTTCGGAGCTCCGCTTGGCTGTTCGTTCTCCGTTCCTCGCCTACAACTTTTCCCTCTCCCCATGCCACGCATGCTACAGAAGCATTTCCCCCTATGTTCTCGAGTGGCCGCCCGTGTCTAGGAAGGCGTCTGTCCGTCGTCTTGGACACCGCCGCGGCTGGCCCCGATGAACCTCTTCTGTTCCTCTACCCCCGATGGGCCGCGTCGGCTCTGCAAAGTCACCAGACCGCGTCCTTGACGACTACCACGCCTTCCAGGAGCAGAGCTCGTGCATCTCAGCGCTCCATCCGATCGAAGTACTCCCCCTGTGGATCCTCGTTCCCGTTTCGCCAACAATCGACCCGTTGCTTCTCTTTGAATGCAGCGGCCAAATCCAGTGACGATGGGAGCAGCGCCGGGGTGTCGCCTATTGACAATGGCACTGTACGATCTGACGAGGATAAAATTCTAAATGAGGGAGCTGGCTCAAATAATATCCAACAACAAGGAGCCCCTATAATTGAGCCAAAACGACCTCTTGACGTCTTTGCCGATATCGAAGTCAACACCCCAGCGCGGGGCCCTATTACATGGAAAAGCAGAAAACGAAATGCACATCTCACACGCTCACGATCACGACCATTGGCTGCCTCCGCGCGTGATCTGACTCCTCGAAATGTAGACTTCGCAAGCAAATTGTCTGCCAGGGATAGGAAGAAGCTACGATACGGCACCTTTATCAAAAACCGAATGGAAAACAGCGAGAAACTCTCACAATATACGGTTGGTGGTTGGGATTCAATGAAGGATATCTTGGAGAGACAAGAAGGAGACCCCCGGACGGTGATCAGGAGGAGTCCTAGACATAAGGAGTTACAGGTTCCCGAAGAGACTATTGCGTTGATGTCTGGGATTACCGATACTGCAGTTGCGGAGAATATCTACTACATTGCTGTTCGGAATGGGTGTCGTGTGCATATATTACACCCACGGGACGGTGACGGTGTTAACCGCAAGGTAATACTATCGGGTTCGGAACGGGTGATGGAACTCGTTGAAGAACATATCAAACGCAGCCAGGCTTTGCAAAACAGTGGCGATCCGCTAGTTGAGATCCCGAAGCCTATATTTCCAATCCTTAGCTCTGTGGAAACCATGCGGCGCAACAAACTCCCAGTGCCCATGATTCGAGGAGTATGGGTTGAGCCTAAGTTCCCCAGAATGACATGGCAAGATCTTCTGGAGAGCAGGCCATCTCTCAGTACCGTCAAAGAATTCGCAGAGTACATTGAAGAGCTCACGCGTGCTTGGAAATCGTTTTCAAGCGACAAGACGAACCAAGGGGACTGGGTGAATCGCCGTGATCTGGTTGCGCGACGCATTCTGGAACTTTTCCGACAAGATTCCAATAAGAAGATATTCTCTACTGCGGCACTCAATCAAGCGATGCGATTCTTTTGCGATCAGGAACTCTTGAGCACTGCGAGAGCGGTTTTCCTTCGTGCAGAGCATGTCGCAACTGCAGATACATATAATATCTTCCTGCGCACTGCAGCTCGACGACAGGACTTGAAAACATTCCGGAGATTCCTGGTTTCTATGAACCGAGCGCACATTCGCCCGAATCCGGAAACGTGGCTCGTGTTGCTTGAGGCAATGGTCACTCCGAATGCCAAGGCGGCTCTTGTGGCTCACCTTGTGCAGAAAGGCTATATGTCTGGGACAAGTGCAACTCGGACCGCGCTCCAGCTGACAATTCAAGACTCGCTCTTGGTGCATTTGGAGAATGGCCAGAGTATGGAATCGTTCATCGCTCTGATCGTCCAAACAAATGGAGCAAATTGGTTCAGTCCAAGGCTTCTCTCTCAAATGTTCAGTGTGATCGCCCGCCGCAAGGATTTCAACGCTGCGAACACACTGCTGAAATTCTGTCTTGAAAACCAGCTCGTGCTGCAAAGTGACACCCTTACGAACGTTATGACTATGAGTCGCAAGGATATGTTCTCTATTGTTGACTACGCACTTCCTTTGCTTCGGCAGCCTAATTTCCGCCTTTCGCCCGCCACACTTGAATTTCTTTTCCGAGTCGCCTATAAAGGCCAAATGTACAACACTTGTCGGGTTCTGTGGCGGTATGCTTGTCTGTATGGCTTGGTGACCTACAAGATGAAAGAAATTGTCCTGAGTTCTCTCCGACGCAACGTGCCTTTCAGGAAACATTCTGAAGTCGATAGACTCTGGCAGGTGAATGCAGGCAAGGTTATCATTGGGCTTGAGCTACAGCTACCTTCCAAGGGCTCTGGCAAATCAATATACCCAAGTCAAATCACCGACCTACTTCCTCTGGAGCACCAAGGCGACCCACTGAGTTACCTCACCGCTGGATTCAAACCCCAGGGCGAAGAACGCGACCTCCAGTCTCGTGTAGCTTATATGCTCATCAAGCGTGACATCAAATCAGGATCATTTCGCTATTTCCCACAGTACCCCTTATCCGTTATGCTTGAGTCTGCCGCTATTCTTGACGCACAATGGAAAAGGAAACCGAGACCCCTGTCTTGGATGTTGCAGAATGCCATCCAGGTACCAATCCGAAAGCGACCATCGGCGAAGAACCCGACTATAACCGCCTCAAGATCTCTCTACTCACCTCGGGAGCCTACGTCTCTCGATCTATACTCTGACACTAGCGTGCTGCATTCTTGAACGTCCTGACTTGCACTAGCCTTGTTTTTTTACTGCTTTCTTCTCCCCACATTTCACATATATCATCTTGTTGTTGCCTTGTATATACTACCTCTGTACACTACATATCTGTATCTTATGAAAATATAGAGCATCATAGACCTGAACTTGTTTTTCGCAGTGTTTAAACAATACTGTACTTCTACTTGTTTCTGCCTAAGGCCTTGGACCAGTGATGCTGCCACTCAGCGCGGATGAACAGGCTCATCGCCAATCTCCTCCATCTTTTCTTCCAATAATCTAGTCATATGCTTCACCACATCGCTATACTTATCTTCATGATAACAATTGAACAACTCCAAGGGATCCTCCTGCAAATCAAAAAGCTCCCACTCCTTCTCCTCGCCACCAGGTCTTGTCCCTTCGATTCCCAAATCCTCATTATACCAATAAATCAACTTATACCGCTGATCTCGCACAGCATAATGCGCATAAGCCTCATGAATCACATCCCGATGCATCCAGTACCGATGATAAGCAACCTGCTGCCAGTCCGCAGGCTTGTTCTGGAGCAACAAGGGTCGGAAACTCACACCCTGCATATAAGACGGTTTCCGACAATTCGCGAAATCAAGCCAGGTTGCAGCAAAATCGACATTACTGATGATATCGTCGCAGATAGAACCAGCGGCGATTTCTCGCGGATATCGAATTAGGAAGGGCATGTTGAAACTCTCTTCGTAGACGAGTCTTTTATCGAACCAGCCGTGTTCTCCTAGGAAGAATCCTTGGTCTGAGGTATAGATCACCATCGTGTTCTCGGATAGACCCTCGCTGTCGAGGAAATCTAGCATTCGACCGACATTATCGTCGATGGACTGGATGGTGCGTAGGTAGCGCTGCATGTAGCGTTGGAATTTGAATTCGGCGAGCTCATCGGGCGTAGAGAATGTGAAGACCGTCCCGTCGTCTTTGTCGATTAATTTCAGCTTGGTCACGTCGGATGGAGAGGGGATTTTGCGATCGTTAAACCACCATTTATCAATCATTTTCGCGCCAACGACTGAGCTCCCCCCATCTGGCTGCGCCAGTCCAAGATCCATGTAAGTAAGATCTTCAGCAACACGCATCTTCGCAACGGATGCTGCTTTCGCGCGATTCTTATAGTCGTCCGTAAAGGTATCCGGTAACCGAACCGGATCCTTATACAAATGTTTATGCTTAGGATCACATTCCCAGCTCCGATGCGGCGCCTTATGATGACACATAAGAAAGAAAGGCTTCCTCTGATCTCGAGACTTAATCCAATCCAAACTCTTATCAGTAATGATATCCGTAGCATACCCCTGTTCCCGATGCGTGGTACCGCCAGGACCGATAAATTCCGGATCAAAATATTCGCCTTGTCCAGGGACGACTTCCCAATAGTCGAAACCTGTCGGTTCGTGATCTGGTCCTTCGCCTAGATGCCATTTGCCCACCATGGCTGTTTGGTAGCCGCCCACGCGTAGGTGTTTTGCGACGTTTGGGAGACGCTTGTTGATTTTGGAATCGAGGGTTAGGACTCCGTTGACGTGGTTGTGGGTTCCTGTTAGGATTGTTGCGCGGGAGGGTGTGCAGATGCTGTTTGTTACGTAGCAGTGGTTAAATTTCATGCCGTCGTTTGCGAGACGGTCTAGGTTTGGTGTGTGGTTTATTCCGGCGCCGTAGCAGGAGATTGATTTGGCGGCGTGGTCGTCTGCCATTATGAAGATGATATTTGGGCGTGGGTCGGTCATTTTTGGAGGTTGGAGCAGTACTACTATTGATTTAGAGTACTGTTTCAAGTTTCTTGATCGAAATGATTTTGAGAGAAAGGAAATCGCGTCAATTGCTGGGTTCGACGTCTGTTCTTAAATGCCAGAGTGGCACGCGCCATTGAAATCTTCTGCGGCATATTGATTGGAGGGTTGCTACCACTGGTACCGATGATTCTCCTCTTTGATCAAATTCTGTGTCTAGTGTGTCAATTGATTCTCTTAAACTACGAATCAATTATCGATAAAAGAATGAGCTGCGTGAGAAGGGATAGGTACTGCCCCGCAGATCCACAGTGTTGCGGCTGTCGGCGGCTGTCGGTCTTGGACATGGCGGATTGGTTAGATTAATCAAGGATTCGGATATGCAACGAATTGCCTGCATTGAATTGGATGAAGTAAATTCTAGTGTTGAACTTGACAAGTCCTTGCTCAATTCAAACTTGGAAGTTGAATTTTGAATAGATGTATCTTCAAGTTTGATATTAAATAGCTTTGAGCCTGGAGTTAGCAATGCGTCCAAGGTTGGGTATACTCCGGGAGATAAACATAAATAATTGCACCACGCACGACTTCAAGAAGTTTCATTCAAAATTGTCAGACCTTCAAGTTCTTTGAGCTCAATTGATATCTCAAAATAGAATTCGAGCTTGTGTTGTCTTTATCCAAACTGAAATCTACTCATCTACTGACCTGTGTGTTTCCAATGGATCGTCTCAGCGACCCTGCAGAACACAATGCAGGGACCATGTAGAATAAGCTGATATAATATTAGTGCCAGGTGTATTGAAAATGCTACTAGTAGGAGACTTATGCTCGAGTACGAACAAGCTCATCCAGGCGTTAGACTAATGTCGGTCATGCCGCCTTAATCCACCAGGTCACTAGTACTGATATGGCATGCGTTGATATCGGCGCAGCCTTGCAGATATTACAGTTTGAATCTACCAAGGACCCTGCCGAGTGCTGATTTTTTTTTTTTTTTCGATCTTTATCTACTATACTTGTATCTATGAGGTTGACATTCAGTCTCTAAAGATCCATGGATATGGTTTCCCGGATCCGTAGCATGGGATCACTAGATTCCAGTTCCAAGGATGAGATATCTTCCGGTGGTATTAGATCACATGTACACCACGTGGTAAAGAATGGTCACTTCAAATAGGAAAATGACAATTTATACTAGTATCTACTAGTAGAAGGTAGTAATAGGATAGCTCGAGTCCATCTCACGGCTATATGTACATAGTCAGACTCACTGGCACATATTAGTAGTAGTATGGGCCCAGAATCGGTTATGGAACTAGAGTGCTACTAGTGTTGTTGCCTTCGAGCTCTTGAAGCGAGACATGCAGGTTTGCTTTTGAGATTTCGATTCTTGTTTCTAAGTACAGGAACCTGTTGACCAATTGTATGTGACATGTGTCATTCAATACATATCCAGTACAGACACCGAGCTCAAAAAAGGCAGGCCAATCTGGGTCGCCAAGACGGGCAACCGGGGCAAGTCTTGGTTGCGTTCTCGTGGCTTGAAAGTCAAGAGTCAACAATCGGAAGTACCGTTAGGCAGTTCGTAGTAGACAGACACGCGACAGAAGACGTGGTTGACCACGAGCTGGCCGCGTGGGACAATGACGGATAATGATTGGCTGGATAGTGGATAAGCAACGGCCCCAGACGGCCAACCCCAGCAGCACGGGGGCGGGTCGTGGGCGGTGATTGGCGGATGGGCCCCATCTACAAAGGAGCCACGAGCAACGAAGCATGGTCGGTTGGAAAGGTTGGAAAAAGGCAGGAACGACCACAGGGTTTCGCCCAGACCTGAGGCGCCTTCCAAGACACGAACAAGCAATGGCAAAGTCAACTCAAGCATCGCCAAGATGCTGGGCATCTTCTTGGTCTTCGTCATTTCACGGCAATCTGCAGTTCAATCTATAAAATCACATCATATCAAACTTAACATGGCCCAAAATGATACTGTTCAAGTTGAGATATCCCCGAAGTTGACAGAAGTCACCCCATCGATGCTTTACGGTGGAGTAGCGCTAACATCGGTACTCCGTATGCCGTACAGTCCAGGTACTTGCTTGGACCCTCCCTGTTCCAGAAGCTCTCGCCCCATTGACCAACGAATGATATGGACTAGAAACCGGACAATTAACTCGTGGTCCATCCCGGCGAGTGCCATCTCAGGCCAGTGCGTCCGAGAGAGGGACTCCCCCCGAGTTAGCGTTGACTCTTGAGATGAATCGTCTCCACTCCATTTCTCGTGCAGTCCTCCCACGCGTGCCATTGCCCGGACCTCATTCGTCCTGTGGGTTGATGGGCGGCTGATACTGTGGTTCATGCCTTTGTCGCATGGTCTTTCTGACTGTTGGATTCTACGCCCCGGTTCAAAATAGGATAAATAACGTTCATGTCCCTCCCGAATGTCAATCTTTTCTGAATTCTTCCAAGTCTTTCCTTCTATAACAGTCTGACCATAAGCCTCAGTGGCTTCCTCTTTCATCCATTACTCGGTAGACATCTGAGTGACCGCCACAATGGTTCATATGGAGACTCCCAAGGAGGCCCTCACTCACTTCGAGGAGATGGAGGTCCACGAGAAGGCCGCCTTTGATGAGATTATTCGTCCGGCCGACTCTTACGCGCCTAACGGTACTTACTGGGCTGATCTGCCAGTTGGTCAGCGTATCAGCTTCTGCCTTTCTCAGGATGGTACTGAGGCCAAGAAGGAATTCGCCTGGTTGTGGGATATGTTCAAGGCCGACCCTCTTTCCCCCATCAGCTACTACTTCAAGAACGCCGTTCTTCCTGGTGCTGGTCTGGGTCTCGAAGGGTATGTCTAAGCTTTTTTTCCCCTCTACTTTATCCGTATCACCATACTAACGTTGTATCTATCTATCAGTTACGTTCTGTTCTCCATCAGTAACGTCAGTTCCCTATTCGAGAAGTCATTCGCCTCATGCTGGAAGGAATACGAGGTTTGCGACAAGAACTGGATTGCCGCTGTCAACTACCTCGAGGTCGTCGGTATCATTGTCGGTCAGATCCTTGTTGGTTTCCTGGGTGATTGGTATGTATAACGGCCGTCTCTGCTGAGTATTGGAGAGATATACTAACCCATGTGGGTAGGATTGGTCGTCGCTGGGGTCTTATTCAAGATGCTACTATCATGTTCATCGGTCTTCTTATGCTTACTGCCGCCTGGGGTGTCACTCAGAACGGTTGGATTATCTGCTACGCCTGGTCTCTTTTCTTCTACTCCATCGGTGTCGGTGGTGAATACCCCATGACTGCCACCATTGGAATGGAGAATGGTTATGGTTCCGGTAAGGTTACCACTTCTCAGGATCGTCTGCACCGTGGTCGTTCCGTCGTCGGAGCCTTCCTCATGCAGGGTTGGGGTCAGTTCGCCAACCAGGTTCTCCTTATCCTGCTTCTGTTGATCTTCCACCACGGTAGCGGTAGCCCTCCCTACTCCGCCGTCGCTACCCAGTGGACTTACCGTGTTTCCTTCGCCATCCCTGCTGTCGGTACTGCTTGGCTCGTTTACTACCGTGCCTATCACATGAAGGCCGCCAGTAAGCAGCTGGAGGCCCAGAAGAAGAAGGCTGCTGTCACCGGCTACGACATGGAGTCTCTGCGCCTTACCTTCAAGCACTTTGGCCCTCGTGTCTTTGCTACTGCTGGTGGTTGGTTCGCAAACGATGTTTTCTTCTACGGTAACAAGCTGTTCCAGAAGAAGTTCATTGGTGTTATCAGCCCTGGAAGCGATGTCACTACTAGCTGGCTTTGGAACTTGGTCAATATTGGTGTTTCCCTTGGTGGTTACTACTGCGCCGCCTGGTTTGTCGACACTAAGCTTTATGGCCGCAAGTGGATGCAGATCATCGGTTTCATGCTTTGCTTCATCCTCTTCGTCATTCCCGCTTTCAAGTACGACTACTATACCCAGCCCGAGAACATCCACTCTTTCCAGGCGATGTATTTCCTGTCTTCATTCTTCAACCAATTCGGCCCCAACTGCATTACCTTCCTTGTCGCCGCCGAGGTCTTCCCTACCCCCATCCGTGGAACTGCACACGGTATCTCCGCTGCTGCAGGTAAGCTTGGAGCTTTGATCATCGCCATCGTTGGCTCTTATACCACTACCCAACAACAATTCTACATCGTCCCCTGGTTCGGTCTTGGTGGTGCCCTTATCACCTGGCTCTTCCTTCCTGACACCACCGGCCTTGACCTCCGTGAGCAAGAGCGCCGCTGGCAGTTCATCCGTGAGGGACGTGAGCACGAGTACCACGGCCCCGCTATCCACAGCAAGCATCTTTCTGTCTGGGAGCGCTGGATGGGCAAGGGAAAGGCCTACGATGCCGAACAGGACTACAAGATGAAGGTCCAAGAGTTCCGCGCTGAGTGGGAGGCCGCCATGGCCCTCCGCGCCGAGGAGTCTGAGACCGTGTATGGCAAGGACGATATTGATGACAGTCTCCTGCACGGCTCGATGCACACCTACTTCGAGCGCACTAGCCCTGTCATCCGTGGCATGCAAAAGAATGTCGTGGAGCCTCTCTCTCTGCCTGATGCCGCTGATGAGAAGCAGGAGCCTATGTCTCACGAGTAGAGAGATGTTGCGATGTTCAAGTTCAAGTTCAAGTTACTAGCATAGACTGTTTTTTTTTTTTTTTTTGGTTTAATTTTTTCTGACACTCTTTTTGAAAATACTTTTTGTGGTTTATGAGGAGATGGATCTTTTTGTATAAAACATACCCCAGGTGACGAGTTGATTAGAACTCATGGTTTAATTTGTCAAATTGGAGATAATAGTGAAGCTGATTAGCTTTTGAAATTCATATTTCATTTCAGTTGCATTTGCTCCAGGGCTACCACTAGTTTCTGATAGTATTGCCTACTATCTAGGTACAGTGCTGCTAGTAAGATTTCAATTCATTTAAAGGTAACTTCAAGTTGGGCACTGAAAATTGGAATGAACATCAAAATTCTCGACAAGCGACATAAGAAAGCATTGGAAAGCCATCGGGTATCTGAAACAAAAAGAATACAGGGTACAATAGAGCTCTAAGCTCAAGGAAAAACATCGTTGCTTATTGTGCAGGCGGAAGAATTTCCGTCCGAGCACCAGCAAGTTTATGCTCCTGCTTATCCCCAGCAATCGTCAGAAAAACATGATAATCCACCGTATGCCGACGCTCGATATTATAAGTGATGAAATCCGGGTGAATGCAAACTGCACCGGGATACGTGAGCGGACCACTACTCGACACAAGACCCGTCGGAGTAAGCGTTAACTGGAACATGTTCCCAATATCCACAGGCTCGTTTGTTTTCCCGGTAACGATGTGAACTGGTTCCTTGCTTTTCGTGAATGCGTATTGGAGGCCGAGATCGTCTTTGTCTCGGTATTCGTTGGAGTATTGGCTGGTTATGAAGCTTCCGGCTGCGATGCATCGTGTGAAAGGTCGGAGGGTCATGGAGACGGATTGCACGCGGATGGTTTGTGGTGCGTCTTTGATGCTGTCGCTGGTTGCTTCGTTGTTTGGGACAACCTCTAGTCGAATTTGGAGCGGTTGAGGGTTGTTTAGTTGGATGGCTGTGGGTACTGTGAGGCGTACAGTATAATTCAAGCATGGTACACTGGAGGTCGAGAAGAACTTTTGCATTTGTTGCTTGACGGAGAGTTTTGCGTCTTCCATTCCGGGAAGTAGTCGTTGACTGTAGACTCTCCTGGAGTCCTGCAACATGCCCCAAATGTTGAGCTTGGTCGTATCGAACACGGGGGTTCGGACTGGAATCGGTAGCATTGCTTCATATGATTTGAATTTTCCACCGACTTGATATCGCAGGTTCGCAACGAGATAGTACTCAACGAAGCAGCTAGACTTGGGATTTCCAAAACTGTGATCTTCTGAATGAAAAGTCCCAGGCAGAATATGGTGACTCGGATGATCCTGGTTGAGAGGTAGCAGACTGCATCCTTGATCTCTGCCTCGTCGTGAAGTCTCGTGCGGCTCAAGTGGAATATTCACATAGATGGGCCAGATGAGAGGCTCTGCACTCCCTTCAGCTAGATGCAAGGGCCCCTGAAAGACAGTGGTCAGATGGTTGACGAACTGTGCTTCGTCGCGATAAACTGATTTTGAATTTTGCCGATTATAGACCAGTTTGACTTTTGCGCGACCCACGAAGCTTACTGTTAAGGTGGCTTCGGGTGCGACGATGGGTGTTTTGCGCACTAGATGGCCGATGATCGTGTCGCCAGGTGCATATGATGAGGGAGGAATGTCGATTTGGAGCGCATCGCTTGAAGAACTATGATGCGGTGGCATTTTGAAGTTCAAGATATGCCGTAAGACAGACTTGAAGAGGGAAGAAGAATGTACCTCCAGGGCTATCTGTTAGTAGTCCCTCTGTCCTTGTACTTGTATTCCAAGGTTGTTGTTGTTGACGAGGCAGATCTTGCACCGCCCCCAAATTTGTGCCCCGTTGCCAACCTTTCGCCCCTCCATGATGATTATTAGTGATTGGGGGCAAGAATGTCATTTGGTGGTCTTCCGAATATTCTTTTCTTCTTTTCAAATTCTAAATAATTTTATTTCGGGTTTAAATTTCTTTTGAACTTTTACTAGTATTGTACTTTTTGCCGTCACCCAGAGAAGCACTTTACATGTTCAAATCATCAAGGACTACCTACTAACCAGCACATCAACACGATTTGGCTAGCACAGGGTGGTGGGCCTTACAATGTTTAGGTGACTCAGAGATGACTCAACAAGACCACGCTCTTCATTGAACTAAACTATTTAGCCGTTTCTAGATTCAAATATCGGCACTGAAATTGAAATAATTTGAATTTTACCCTGGAATCCCATACAGCTGGTTTCCTCAAGGCTGGTCAATAGTACTATTTACTGAGCTATTACTAGGCAATTCGAAGGCTGAGCCACATCAAGGACCATACTAATAAATGCCTTGATACTGACAGTGATAGTGCTAGTCAGTCTACTAGTATCACACAGCTAGGAGAGGTCAAGAAAGACCCTGGGAAAACGCGAGTGAAAACACGCTAGAGGGAAAAGAAAAAACTAGAGGCTTTAACAACTTTGTACAGATGCACAACCAAATACATCGCGAAGCTCAACGAGCATTATCATCCTACTACATACTATTTTATAGCAGCATTAGAAAAGTCAATCATCGTATCCATCATCCACAAAATTGGCCTGTCGAACCAAACTATGAACCGCCAGATGGCTGTGTCTATGACGACCTTCATAAGAGGGTGAAGATGGACAACATAGTTCTTTATAGACTTCACAAGGACGAGAATGACAAAGCCGGACCAAGTGCTGTACATCGAGGATGATTTTCTCCGTGAAAGGCAAATTGGAGAAAAACCTTTGCAAGAGATCTAGTGATGTCTCTGCATTTTTGATAGCCGTTGCCATGTCCAGTTTCAATTTCCAGTCAGGAGAAGCAGCAATGAATAGGCCCAACCTTGTTGCATGATAGGCGCAGATCGAGACATAGCGTGGTAAGATCTGATGCTTGGGTAGATGTAATAATTCTCGTAGTATATGGTTGATATGCTCAAGATGCTCCTCACATTTCATGAGAGCGCGTTCTTTCAGGGTAGGCTCGATTGTGTCCATGATTATTCTTGGAGCTGCCTCCTGGCAGTTTGGTAGAAAGAGTCTGTATAGATCACAATGGGCTTGATGCCAGGTGATTGTAACTTGAAGGAGGCGGGCGAACCACCTAGAGCTTGCCATATCCACGACATTAGCGTATGCAGCAACTTGAATATCGAAAATAAGTTCCAAATTTGATTGGAGTCGCACCAAATCGTTTTGGATATCTTGAATGAGCCCTTCCAGCTGAGCTAGGGGCTGCTCGGATAGTGCAAGTTGCCGTGTGAGTCTTATGATGTCTTTGGAGATCTTGGACAGTTGTATACAAGCTGCTAATAAGCTTCCGCCTCCGGCTGAAGTAGAAGGGAGCTTAGCATTGGGACTTCCTTCGAGAAATTCGTCCTCTGAAAACGGGAGCCGTTGATAAATTATGGCATTTGGTATAGTTTCGTATTCTGGAAGTCCGACGGAGAAGAACCCGTCAATTGAAGACAAGGCCCATAACACCCGTCGACGAGTCTCCTGAGCAATGAAGCTCAGCTCTGTTCGCTCATAGTTCAGTCTTAAGGCAGTAGCTATCCGTCCGCCAAGTCCTGCAAGCATATAAGCTCTAGAGAAGCGACCGAGGTGGATATGACAGTGGACTATCAGCATTAAGCACTGGAGCTGGCGAATGCAAGGCTTGTCAAGTTGATTCCAGGTGCTTTTCTCAACTGTGTTGATATAGAAACTAATCTTCTCGGGGGACTTTTCATTTCGTGTGAGGCAGAGGTCAACTACTGCGATGATTGACATGGCGAGATTGTCATCAAAGCTAGTGGTCGCGCACTGCTGGCGGAGCGTAGGCTCATGGAGAAAGGCGAAGGAAGGAATCGGATAGAGGTATTGAAAGAATGCATCGACGCTTTGTGCAAGCTCACTCTGAGGTGTGTTTGAAGCAGCTGTGAGGGAGATATCACTCGTTTCTTTTTCCAATTGAGACTCTTCTGCAACATGACTGTCGATAGGACTAGATGGGTTGACTTGTGGATATCGACACAAGCGTTGTCGTCGATGGCAGTTTTCGCATCCAGGGAGCTCGCCTGAGCAGCGTGACTTTTGACGACGACATTCAATGCATGCTTGCGTTCCTCGACGACGTTCGGGGCGATCTTGACCTGTTTCTCTTGTACCCACCCGGCGGGATGCAAGACTGCCAGTGGACGTATTCTTCTCAAACGAGCAGGGAAAGTCCAGGCGTTCACAATTCTTACATTTTCCTGGTTGACGATCACATCGGACCTACGGTATTACTATGTTAGGAATTTGGTATACATACAGCGGGTAGTGGGTTTTCCTGTATTCTGGCTTACCTTGCGACATCGGCACTGGAAGCATGGAGGGCGTTGGGCACGCCCCATGAAGAGGACTGGTGGGGTGAGTTGAATAGTCAACTCAATAAAGAGAAATGAATGATGATGATCAGCGAATCTCCAGTTCAGGAGGTCTTCATACTTCCAAAAGAGTGGCAATTTGAGTTTGCGGGGTTGGGCTGTGATGCCATTCACTGGCGAATCACATCATCAATGTAGAGACACTGGCATGAGGACCAATTATTGGACTAATATTCATGGAGGAAAACCATATGGTTCTCTCTTGTCCTCTGATCCGAACTCTGCTCTTTCTTTGGTGATAGTAGTAAACAATCTAGATTCTACAGTTAACTGCTGCAAGTATGGCATGATATTGCCCAATAGTACCGCCTCCGAGGTAGGTGAATCATCACACGCCAGCATGTCACGTGCCATTTGACATCGGGCTGTTTTGATAGGCGGGGGAGCATGTGACACTCTTCCAACTGGTTGGGATTTTCGGTTATTCCGATCTCCGACGGGTAAGCTTTCCTCGCCGCAAAAAGTCCCCCTCAAGGCCATCAGACGACTCCCTTCAATCCTTCCCCTTTCCCTGATGTATCCATCTCAACCGACATCATGAAGTTCTTCGAGAATAAATTCACCTATGATTATTCCTTTCCCGCCGTATCCCTCGCCTACTTCCTTCGTTATCCGAATCCTTACTCCCGCCATGTTCTTACTACCGACGTGATCGACCGATATGTCGACCCTAACACTCGCCGCCTTCATACCATCCGGCTTCATTTGAAGAAATCAAAGGTTCCTGCGGGAATCCTCAAGCTGCTACCCAAGGGAATGGGTGGGTCTGACAATTCCGGTCAAAGCTATATCCTTGAGACTACTGTTGTCGACCCGACAGAGGGCTGGATGGAGACCGAGTCACGCAACATGGAATGGACTGGCATCCTCAGTGTCGTGGAGAAACAACATTATCAGCGTCTCCTTGCGAATGAAAATAGCGAGGCTTTGGACGGGCTCTCAATCGATCAGAAGAGCGAACAGACTACCGTGCGCACCACCGTCACTTTCCGATCCAGACTCGGACAAGGCAAATTCCTCAGTAGGAGGAAATTTGGTCTCGACAACTCCGACGTGGAAGAAGAGGAGCCTAAGAGAGGCTTCTTTTCTTCATTGTCTACGGCTGGCATCCAGCGGACCATTGAATTGATCGGTGTCAAGCGCACGCGAGATGCCGTCTTGAAGAGCAAGCAGGGTATGAACGTTGTCCTTGAACGTCTTCGCAGTGGTGGAATTGTCGGTGTTCTAGAAGGAATGCGACAGGACCGGGAAGCTGTGCTTGGACCGGAGGGTCCCTGGAAGCGTGTCTGGTTACAGGGCAATGGCAATGCCCTTCCTGACGATGACGACAAATAAATCATACGATGTTACAAGATAATATCTATGTGACTATCTCATCGTTCGGGTGTGGTATGGTCTCATCATGAATCCCCACTCATCTATTTGCATTTCCTTTTCAGCGCGGCGTTTTTGGAGGCTTTATCCTTTCTGCGACATAACGGACACTCTCCCATGATGGTTTTGTTTTTCCTTCTCTATTTCTTCTTCTCTTTTTGATCTTTGATTTTTCCTGCAAGTGCTGCGATATCTTTTGCATGATTCGACAAAATCACTGTACTTAACCAAACTTATTTGCATCGAGGCAATTCCTAATGGTTGCTTCGCGAGCGTGTATTATATCGAAATCTGCGGCGATGGAGCTTTTTTTTCGCTCGTTCCTGCCGGCTTCAGTCCAGGGGACCTCCTTTCCCTCTGAGAATTATATCTGTACAACTTCTACAATATTCAATTAACTCACTTTTTCTTCCGTATCTCATCTCCACAATCTCTTCACAATCACCTTGTTCCCGCAACTTCCCTACTCATCCGCGTCACCTGATCAGAGTGGCCTTGGGCATCACATATTACTTATTTGAGCGTGTCAGTCACGGAAGCCTAGCAAACGCAAACGCGAACGCTGGAAGATCCTGGGATCTGTTCTCACTTGAATGGCAGTCATCCCTAGTACTTCCCCATTTCAAGATCTTGGTACAGGCTCATTCACCAGCCAGTAGACTTTCGAGTAGTGTCCGTCTATCTGGCTACTGGTGTTGCTTTGATCGAGGACTTCAACCGCCAAACGCGTGACCGATCTAGATGGGATCACATACGGGTCCACCACATCAGGGCAATTACAGTCCAATAGAAACCACAGATAGTGCGAACCAACCAGATACGATGAGCCGGATGTCTAATCCACCAGACCGTCTCGCTCAGCTGAGCTGTAACGAGCTCCCCATCTTTATGTCCATTCCCACCGCGGAAGACAATCTTGACGACACAGCGAGGAAACTCTACAGTTTGGCTAATGCTGTTTCGAATGGCAGTAGCCTAGTGCTCCAGGCGAATCAATCATCTTTTCCGAACAGAAAGAGTGCGGAGAGCTTTGCCAAAGATCGCATGCTTCCCGAAGAGAAGGAATATTACGAAAAGTGGAAGAACGGCAATCTCTCCCTGCCTGATATCAACTGGGGTACCGATAAAATCCAACTTCCGCCTAACAGTGAGAAGACATTTACCCAGCGCGCTGCAGCCATGAACCTCATTTGGGGATGTGAGGAAGCCACCGCGGAAAATGCGGTTTGGCTTACCAGCAACATGTCAGCCCTGCTCCCTCTAGCCAAGGCCATCAACAAAGTCCAGAATGCCGAGACACACTTGCAGAAAACCGACCCATTAGCGAAATACAGCGATGCTGAAATCGCCGAGATTCAAACCCTGCAACACATCTCTGCAACCGCCGATGCGAACGTGGCACGAGAAAAGGAACGCTTACACCGGCTTCTTGAATCCATCAACCAGTCGCAGGCAGCCCTGAAAGAACGGCTGAAATATCTTGGCAAATAAACGAAGGAACTTCCTTGTTTGATTACTTTCCTGGAGCTGGAGGGGGTTGAGCGAATGATGGATACGAGATCACGAATACCATTTGTATACTATTCGGCATGGCCGGAACCAGTTTATAACATAGCCCGGCGTACATGTTTTCTTTTGTGGCAGTTTTATATTCTAACTTGTGTACTCCGTACCTCTTATTGCGAATTTTCGTTTTATTTCTAAGTTGGATAGCACTACTACTAGAGTAAGTATATGGCGTATACGGCGTATACGAGGTACATAGATGGATGAGGTCACGTTCTTGCCAGTGGGAAAGGAACCTTCAGGGTTCCATCTCTTCTCTTCCGACAAACGAACCCGCCAAGCTAGTACTAAATGCTAGTTTACCGACCGATTCCAACCGACGCATTTCACGATGCGATGCGTGTGAGAGATTCATTATTGTCCTCGAGGTCTCCACAGAGTACGATCCCGAGGAATCCATTGGGCTCTGCACCAATGATAGTGGCATGTCTTACTCTCCCAGGTCAAACCTATGACGCAGTGGAGGATGTGCAAGGAGGCTCCTGGCGGAATGCTCCGATTCGACTTCAGGCAGCTCTTACGTCAGAAGATTTGCAGTCCAAAGGGGGGCCGAACTGAATGATTGACAGGAATCTAACAGACCGACGATCGTCTTCGATCTGATACTGCGATGGCATCTCACCATCGGGACTCGATGTGAGACCACCCTCGCCAAAAGCAGAGCAAAATAGCAACGAATAGACAACACGGGCTTTCACAAATACATACTGCATTGTATTGCCAAGAAATATTTTGTCTATGCAAAGCCACGGTATTATGTATCGACACAATTCCGGTGTAACCGGTGTCGCGACATTTTCAGAGGACCAACCAAAAAAATGGGGGTGTCTCAACCTTTCCCACTCCCCGATACAGTAGAGTCGAAAGTTGGAGGCACCAAGCGCAACGCTAGCAACGGATGAAGCCAGGCCCGCCCAGCAACATGAACACTGTGCATGATTGGAGGGGTGGGAGGCAAAGGGAGGCTGGAAATTAGGTGGCCATAGCGGGCGCAAAATTGTTCCCTGAAGGCGAAACAGACGCAAGACGAGAGAGTTATGCAAGATACACGATACCCGAGATTCACGATTCTGGTGTATCAGGTTTGCACTGCATCATATGGTATTGAACATCTTCAAAAGAAGCAAAATGAGGTACCGATATGCTGATTGATGAGATCTTCCACGGTCGACTGACTATTGGAAGGGGAGGGGGGGAATAACAAGGGTCCGACAGAGAATGGAGAATGGAGAATGGGCACTCTCTCTAATACAAGACCCACGGATATCCACCAACCCTGGATCCTCCTTGGCCCTGGCCCTCTCATGCCCGGAGATGAAGCCATGAAGAGTTGTGAGTGGCTGGACCCTGGACATCTTGGCAGACTTTTGCAACCTTTGCAACCCTCTGACTGTGAGATCACCGGCTGCTTTTCCCTTTTTAGGGGTCCGGGAATGCGGGGACTCGGCTGTTAGTGCGTTCGGAGCCAAGAAATGAAATCAAGAAAAAGAAAAAAAAAAAAAAAAGAGGAGAAAGATTCCAGGTTGAGAAATGCAGGGCGACCTGTCGGGGACCTGTCGAACCGGCAGGATTGACAGCGTTAAGCCAGGTACCCCCGAAGTATTCCTGCAGCTGGCCGCCTCCCTGTCTGATGTTATCTGCTGCTGTCTGCTGTCTGCTGGTTTCACCGGCATCTCACGGTCAATTGCATGGGAATGCTTCGGAGAAATGACCTTTCGATCGCTTTGTGTATTCAATCAGAGCATTTCGGTCCTTTGCTGGTCCCCCTCCCCCTTGGCGTTTGAACCCTTGGTTTTGTATTTTGTATTTTTGATTTTTTGATTTTTTGTCTGAATCTTCTCCCGGGGAGTAAAGAGAGCTCCATTCTTTTTACACACTCGGACTGGTTCCATTATTGTCCTCCTTCCCTTCCATTATTCCTTTTTATTTTTTATTTTATTTTTTTGACCCTGACATCCACTCCCAAGACCCTTTTTCTTCCTCATTTTGGCCCTTTTCAAATCTGCTTGCCTATATCTGGCCTGGTTCCGTCCGGCCCCCGAATTCCATTGGTCCAAAAGGATTGAAGAGGAGAACTGGTCGCTGATAGCCAAAAGGGCTAAAAAGAACACCAAGTCCCTAGCGCTGCGGGGACCGTTACCCTGGAACTCGTGAAGGCGGATGGCTTTTTGACCCTTGATCAGGTTTGCCTGGATACATTAGTTATTACTATTCCCTCATCCTGCGAGAGCCCTACCCTGCCCTCCCCCCCCCCCACGCCTTGAAATCAAACAAAACAAAACCAACCGTCCCCTTCCCCTTCCTTTCCCCCTGCATTTTGGAAAGTCGAATCGTCCGAAGGATAATGCGTGGTGTCGTTCCGACCCATTAACAATCATCATCCGCGCCTTTGAGGGCCCACTGTGGTCACTCTTGTGGACGTTTCATTCAGTACACCTCGCCATAACCAGAATCGCCCGCGATCGATGGCTTTCAACGCGAGATCGGGGTATCTGACCCTGTCATGGGTGCTCACTCTTCTGGGTCTCCTGCAGTGTACTTCAGCTCAGTTCTGCTCCTTCTGGACCAAGGACTGTATCGAGCCCCTTGCCCAAACCGCCGTACCGTTCAGCTTCCAACCGCTATTCGCCGACCCAATCACGTTGTTTTACAGTTTCGATGCGCTCTCGTCGGGTAAAGGTCAGGGTCCGATGACCAAGACTGCGTTTTGGCTAGGATATCAGGATAGGAATATCAATAAATACGCCGTCGATACAAATCGAACAACCGAGATCGCCCTCCGTATCGGCAACCTGACAGGCTCACCGTCCGGCGGAAATAATGGATGTGATGGCATTTGGGGTGGACATTGTTCGCGGGATATCAAGAATTCCATTCAACAGACGATTTTCCATTTGGCTTCGACAGTTGATCACTACCACCGTCCCCTTGAACTTGCTCTGGAGCACATGATGTTGAATCCCCCCAGTTTGGAGTCATGCCCACCGCAAATGTTTGACGTCGCCTCAATTCCAGTACAGGGTAGGTCATGATCCGCCCCTGAACCACTTCTTTCCGACAGTCCGTTTCATACTAACACCATCATCAACAGACTTCATCCGTGAGAGTGTACCACTGCAGAATGTCACCGTCATGACTCCTGGATCAGGATACAATCCTTGGCAGGTGTGGTATATTGAAGATATGACATCACATCAACAGGCTTCACAAGTTGCGATCGGAATGATCAGTCGGTCGCCTACTTATGATGATGAACCACCTCACAGTCCCGATGATATTCAAGTCGAACTTGTCTGTGTCCAGGCACCGCAAGCTCCACCAAGCGGCTCATCAAGTGACGATTAGATGATCTGAGAAGGGATGACTAGAGAGTCGTCCCCAGCATACACTTCCACGCTCCTTATGTTATCGGGTTGCTTTCGACCTCATCAGGTCTATCCTCCCTTGGACATCCATTTTGCTCTCATGGCGTTTCTTTCCTCCGACATTTCATCTACGAAATTTCGACAACGTTGAGAGCACTCGCCATATCAGCATGTGTAGTCCTCACGAGATGTGATAGTTGAAAGTCATGTCAACCATACGACTTCACGATTACATTTAACAGGCTCCTTGAAGCCGCGCACGGGGTACAGTATAGGCTCTTGGCCACCACACTCGTTGATTATATTCCGCTCAATCCCCCGGTTATCCTTCGAGTGATGATACATCTGTCCCATCTTGTCTGCCAGCCACGCTACCCCCGGCCACATTCAAATAGTCGGCCAACTATCATCTGCAGGCTTCAAATTCCCCGGGCCACGGAAATCTTCCAGAATATCCGCCTGCTCACTCAACATCACCCGATCGGTCTGGATACCGATCCTCGCTAGTCCCCGCCATCTAGCAAAGTCCTCCGGATTCCTCTTATCACCATGTGCCTCTTTCGCCTTCTCCCAATGGCCCTTGGAGAACCCAAGCATGGTGGTAATTCGCTTGTTTGGAATGTCGTACACAAGAGAGCACATGGTTCCCGTCTCCTCCAGCCAGTTGCACTGCCATAATTCTCCGGGTCGGATACACTGGTACTCGGCTGCCTGGAAATTGATCCGGCCTGCCATTGGACCTCCGTGAATGGCATAGTTTATGCGATCCTCGTTCTGGAACCACATTTCATATCGCCATTTTTCGGGATTTCCTGCTTCGTCTTGAGCTGCATAGTCGTAGATCAGATGTCGGTCTCGGATGTCAGTGTCGAATGTTGATTCTGAGAGGGATGGCCGGACTGGCATTTTGATTTTTGTGAGACTTGTGTTGGCTTTTTGTACGAGGCGTTTAGACTTGTGGATTCTCTGTTTCTTTCTTTTTGCGGTTTCTGGTTTGGTCTCGATGAGACTTTTGCAATTGCATATAGATAGTCAATCAGACTTGTGACGGAGTTCAAGTTTTTATTTTTAGTTTCTTAGTTTCTGGAGTTCAAGTTGACAACAATTCAGCGTTTCAGCACCCGGACGGAGTTGGGTTTCTGTTTTTTTTTTATCATCCGAAAAACCTGTGCAACCGCATTTCAGTTTGTTTCGAGCAAGTTTTTTCCTATCTCGAGGTAGTTTATGCATCATCGATGTCTCGATACTTTTTCAATTCTCGTCCTTGCTTGCTGGGTGGAGTGTAGATGACATCACGACTGTTCTCTTGGGTGAATTCAGGAACGAGAGGGAGGTGGATGGATCAATGCAACCACTCAGGCTCTTCTGAGTCGGTCTTTTCTTGTCTGAGTCTTGCAGTGACTCTTGAGCTCATTCTTAAGGGTGACTTTGAATCCGATAGTCTTCTTGAAGTCGAAAGAAGGAAGAGTGTATGGACGAAGCTACTCGGGAGCAGATATCTTCAAGATAGAACACTTTTTTAGGATGTACACTATGTAACTTTGTATAATTGAATGATTTGCAGTCAATTGCAGCATCGGCACCATCTCTATCTACACTTTCAAGCTCAAGTCTCGGTTGAAGTGAGACCTGGGGTGTCGATCAGAAAGTTAAATGGCGATCTCGGGTCGCTCTGCCGTCGTGTGGAGCGTGCTCATCCCTACTTGATTGATCACACGGAAATCTTGGCTCCCGCTGTATCTCCCGGTGTTTGTTAACACTTGAGAAGAACGGTGTAGTACTACTGATTGGACAAGTAATGATGGAGGTTAGAATGAGACGTTTCTTTAGTAGAGTGGATCTTTGAGGCTAACGAGTCAGGTAGTGCCTTAGTGCTGTGGGGGTCTTCTATAGTGCGAAGACTGCTCCGTACACTGTGGTTATTTGTACTGTATAGTTAGCAAAAAAACAAGAATAGAATAAGACAAGATAACTCCAATATAAAAGCTATGATGATATGCAAGTAAATAGTATGTAGTAAGTATACCTAGATACAGTACTAAAATAGACTAACCCGATTTGTTCAACCAATCCCAGTGGTCCTCCATGGCACCTGCCTCTCCTACTGGCCATGTGCAACCTGGTCTTGCCTAATTGGGAATGATCACCATTATGCTTATGTACATCTAGTGCATCCCATGTCCATCCATGTCCATCCATGTACATACTAACCACTAACTACCACTCACTATGACTTCTACTCCATCTACCTGCAGCATCTGGTTCCCTCTGCATTGTCCATGCAATGGTCATATGCAAGTGCCGGAACATCAGCTCCCTTTAAATCCTTTGCTTCGACTATCCCCATCATGGCGTTCTTCTTTTTCTTTCAACTTCTTCCTTCACGATTGTGTCTGTTACTCATCATGCAAGCTGTCCTAGGACTGGGCTCGCAGGTCAACAACACTTTCTCCCTTTCAGGTGTCGCATCATATGTTGCTGCTGCGGGATTTCCAACTTCAGCATTTGCGTAAGAACAATTCAGCTTAATTGCTCTGTACTTCGCTTCCCTCTCGACTAACCCGATATATCTAGCTCTTATTACGAATCCCCCGCTCTGCCTACCAGAGAGCCTCAACCAGTTATCTATGACCCGGTACTCGATGTGGTTTTCCCCTACGAATTGACCAATCCGGATATCATCCCAGAGAATTCAGACGAAGTCTTTTTTCCCGTCCCAAGAACCAGAGTGCTTGATCGTGAGAAGCATGCCTTCCTTGAGGATGTAATGACCAATGTGTCTTCAATCATCAGCTCCAAACCCAGAAAATCTGAGACCAATTGCGAAAAATGCAAGCGTGCGTTGGCTGCAGCCAAGCCAGCTGCTTTGTCAGTTCCGCAGATGGTTCCCAATGCCATCATTCGTCTCTGCAAGGACTTCGAGTTTCTATCAAATGGGACTTGTGAATCAAAGTACGCATGGAACACGCTCGGTCCAATCTGGACTCAGGTCCTGGCCTACGCCGATGTGGAGGGTCTGGACGGAGAATACATCTGCAACAATCTCGACTCCAATTTCTGCCCTTCTCCTCATGCTCAACCGTTGAATACTTCTGGGTTATTCCCTAAGCCCAAGCCAGTGAATGCCACAGTACCCAAGGCAAGTGGGAAGCGGGTGAAGGTACTTCATATGTCTGATTTACATCTCGATGCTCGATTCGGTGTCAACTCGGAAGCAAATTGCACGACGAAATTATGTTGCCGAGCCGATAACCACAATAAGGATTTCATGGATGAGATTGTACTGCCTGCTTCTCCCTATGGTTCGTTTCATTGCGACTCTCCATATGACCTGGCACTTGCCATGTTGCAAGCTGTAGGTCCTCTGACTGGTACAGGCAAAGGGACATGCGGGGACAAGGAATCACTTGCCTTTACGCTGTACACAGGAGACCTCGAGTCGCATGATCCACCTCAGCAGATCTCACGGAGATATCTCGAATACACCGAAACTGCCATATTTGACATGTTCAAGCACTACCTCACTGGTCCTGTTTTCGTTACCTTGGGTAATCACGACTCTGCCCCCTCTGATATTGATGCGGTGCATAGTCTCCCAGGACGACTAGGGAAGCAGATGAGTTGGAACTACAAGCATGTATCTGCTTTGTGGGAGCATGAAGGGTGGATTAGTTCTGATGCTGCAAGGGAGGCGCCAACCCATTACGGTGGATTTTCCATCCTGACACATTATGGACTGCGCATCATCTCGCTGAATACCAGTATGTATGCCCGGGTGTTATCGCTTTGTACTCACGGCTTGTGATATAAAGCCAAGACTAACTATCATTTCCAGATCTCTGGTACAAGCACAACTTTCTCAATTTCATCAACTCAACAAATCCCGACGCTTCTAAGATGCTATCGTGGCTCATCGAAGAACTTCAGAAGGCCGAAGACAAGGGTGAACGCGTATGGATAATCGGCCACATTCTCAGTGGCTGGGATGGCAAAAATGGCATGCCTGGTCCGACGAATCTATTCTACCAAATTGTCGAACGGTACTCTCCACATGTGATTGCGAATGTATTCTTCGGCCATACCCACGAAGATCAGTTCAGCATCTTTTATGCGAACAACGGGACAGTTCAGAACGCAGAGACTGCTCTTAACACCGCATGGATAGGGCCGAGTATAACACCATTGACGAATCTGAACAGTGCATTTCGAATGTATGAGATGGATACAGGTGACTTCAACATTTACGAAGCGTACACGTTCTTCAGCAATGTGTCTGAGTATCCTGATCTTCGGAATAAGGGACCAACCTATGAACTCGAATACTCCACACGCGATACATATGGCTCTGCCGCGGAATGGCCCGAAGAAGCACCTCTCAATGCCACATTCTGGCACCGCGTAACCGAGGGCATGGAGAAGGATCTGGATTTGGTTAGCTGGCAGAATACTCTGCAGGGTAAGATGAGTGTGAAGAGTCCCAATTGCACGAATGAGGATTGCCAGAGGGCCAAGATTTGCTATATGCGGAGTGGTAGTACTCCGCTTGGGTATCTTTGCAAGCAAGGGTAAGTTCAAGCTGTCGATCTCGCGTCTTGCTCTGTACATACATACTAACCTGGACTGCAGCTACGGTTCTGTGCAGAGTCCTTTTACGGCCAAGTAGAAGCAAGGTGACACATTGGCGTTTATTTTTAGGGGTTCAGCGTTCATGAGATATTTCGAGCATCGGCCTGCGGTGCGGTGGTCTGATTTTCAAAAGCACGTATGAAATGGGGGTTGACTTTAGGTTCTCATCTTGCTATGTCGACTGGTGATGGCCATTTCTGGGGTTATACAGCATGCTTTATCTAACAAGAGGCTTCAGTATGCTCCACAGATATGAATCAATATTCTCTTCATCGAATAGTCAGTCGCTTCAAGAACTCTTGAATAAGACTACTGTAATTTGCAGTGGCTCATGAGATCGTCTGCATTGTGTGGGGTGAGAGGGTTCCCCTTGGGACACGTTGATTTGTCCTTTTGCTCCATTGAAGTTTTCTGAAAATCTTTTCTTGTCTTTGATATCTTTCTCATTATTTTCTATTTAATTTCCCTGCTAGTACATACATTTCATCCCTAGCCAAGCGGTGCATACCAAGTATATGCGGGGTTATGCGGCAAGGCACGAGTGGTTAACTAATCAAGATCTAGTACTTGTACTCTCTGAACCATGCAACTTTATTGCACGAGCTGTGAAGAATGTGCTTGAGGGCCACAAGATTCAATGGCCGTGCACATACTCAAACCTTGAGTACAGCTATTAATTTCGAGGGGGCCTAGTAGTAGAAAAAAGGACATGATTTGCATGGACGATCCATCCCCCCTCTCTGGAAAAGTTAGCAGAACCACTACAGTACTGTAAATGTGGAGTACAGCCTGAGTACGGAGTATAGAGTACTTGAATTCAGGATCAACTGGAACCGCCCGAACCTGAACCGGTCGCAAGAATCATTCGATCAATGACAGGCTGGACCATTCTACCAGGGTCGTAGTCACTATCAGTTTGACTGATTAAATTCAAAATTTTTTGATCTTTTTTTCTTTCTACATAGCGGATCCTCCGCCAGCTCCCGGGCTCGTCGATGTATGACGTAGGCGAGGGAAACCCTTAGGCTTTCAATATCGTCACCACACCAAAAGGGAGGGGCCGCGCCCATCCGCCAATTTATAACTTGAACCTGGTCCCAGACGCACCTGCAGCTTCCCTTGTACGATTCACCGTTTCGACTCTTCTGTCCACTAACCTACAGGTCCTACTTCAAAGCTCCTGGTGTGCCCAGACGCGATCTGATCCTCTGTTGACCCGACCCATTCCCCGCGCGATCTACCCTCCATTTAATCCCTTCACCACATACTATCACAATGAGCTTGCGGGGTGTCCAGTTAGGCCTGAGAGCCTGGGAGGTACGTGAAGCATATTCCCGACTTGATAGAGTCGTCCATAGCGCTAGCATCAACATCATACATGCGACTCGGATCACAGAGCTAACTCAGCACAGTTCCTCTGGACTCTCCTCATTATGTCCCTCATCGGTAACATGATCGCCGAAGCCTTTTCCGGCAACCCCAGTTCCGTGAACTATACCATGTTCCTTGCGGCATTCTCGATGCTATCTCTCTTTTACCTGATTCCGGCCTCGTTCAACCCCGACTGGGCCGTGCACCCGATCATCATGATCATCGTTGACGGGCTGAACTGCGTCTTCTTCTTCTGCGCTGCTATCGCGCTGGCTGCCAAGCTGGAATGCCACTCGTGCAACAACATGGTAAGTTTATCACCCCGGCCCAGAACCCAGTCTGTTACAGGCTCGGTAAATCGCAATCAATCAAAGAGAGACAAAAAAGACTAATCTGCTTTTTAGTCATATGTCCTCAACAACGAGATCACCAACGGCTCAAACAACCCCACGAAGCGCTGTCGCGAGGCCCAGGCCTCCGTGGCCTTCCTCTGGTTCGGATGGGCTGGATATATGGCCTCTGTCCTTATTTCGATCGTTATGGCCCGCTCTGCCACCGTCAATCTCCGTGGCCGTAGCGCTAGCCGTCGCCGTCCTAACATGGCCCAGGTTTAAACTGGAAATACACCGAGTCTGCGGGGTAGCCCCTTTTGACGGGTTCCTTTTTTTGGTTTGAAAGGAAAACATCGAAAGAGGGTAATTCCTCTAATGACTGGTGAAATCAAAGGCCAAGCTTTCTCTTCTCCATGGTGTCTCGTCGGCTTGGAAAGATGAAACGTGGTTGATGGTGTGAAATGATATGTACGAATTGACGTGGGTGATCACTGGCACTGCCCTGGGTTAAATTTGGTGGGAAAATGGAAACACGTGGTGACTTTGGATTAAGGTCTTTTTCTTCTTTTTGGTCCCTTTGGATTGTCGTGTTATAATGCGCGACAGGCGTTCACCTGGAATCTTGTGTTATTATGATGTCATTAATAATTGGGGGTCATCATTCTGCTTATACGTGTATGAGCATTCAATTTATCTTATATTAATACGAGTCTAATGTGTTCTGTCCTGGTATCTGAGATCTCAAGGTGGTTGCAGTGTGCAGCTGCAGCTGCAGTGTGTAATGTACTCCGTAGAGACGTCACCTATAGTTTAGTACTTAGTTGAGTGGTCGAGTCAGCGTGTTGACTCATCTTGTCGGAGTCAGCTAGGGGAAATGGTTTACTAGTACTTACTAAAGATACTTGTACAGTTACTGTATATTTTTTAATGCATCCATCTCTCATTCTAATTCAATTTAATTTGCCATAAATGCAATATACTAATATTTGTCACTGCAATACTAGGGCATAGTGGGGCACTCCGCTGCCGCGGAAATTCTCCAGAGCTTGACCCTAACTTGAAGGTTGACACGCCTCCCGTTCTCCATCCCATCCCTTTTCCTCCCACACTCTACCCGCCCTCACAATGCCGATCAGGTAAGAACCGACAGATGAAATTAATCGAATGCGATGTGTTGACTAGTCCTAGCTACTTAATTTTGCTTTCCCGTCAGGGTAAAGTGGTACGTTGACCTCGTCGCCCACCCGGGTGGTCCCCTCGTCTTGAAGCCGATGTTCCCCCCCTCAACATTTGCACACTTTTGGCATCCGACTCTGACCCTTTTTGCTCCCCTTTAGCGCCTTGCCAAGTGGTTCACCACTCTCTCGCCGAAAGAGAAGGCCAAGATTATCAAAGATGTGACCCAGCTGGTGCTGTCCCGCCGGACGCGGATGTGCAATTTTCTGGAATACAAAGGTGGCCTTCTATCCTCTATCCTCTTCCTACTACCCCGGCAACGACAGTGACAGCGACAAGGACAACAGCATGGCAAGGCTGTGATCTGGGGGTTCCTATTGGAAGATGCACTAGTTGTGAGGAATGAATGGAGATAATGCTAACGTGGACCTCTTTGTGATGTAGATTCGAAAGTCGTCTACCGTCGATATGCCTCACTCTTTTTCATCGCGGGATGTTCATCGACAGACAATGAACTGATCACCCTGGAGGTGGTGCACCGCTACGTGGAACAAATGGATAAATACTATGGAAATGTGTGTGAACTGGACATCATCTTCAATTTCCAAAAGGCATATTTCATCCTGGATGAGTTATTATTGGCTGGGGAGTTACAGGAGAGCAGCAAGAAAAACGTGCTGCGATGTATCAGCCAGCAGGACAGTCTGGAAGATATGGAGGTGAGCACCGATCCCTATACCTATGCCTATGCCTATGTCTATCCTCTATGGGATAGGGACATTCTGAATGATTCCGTCCCCTCCCTTTTCCACTCTCTTTCCTACTGTCTTGACTCTGCCAGTCCCAGCAATGGGCTAATACTCCCCAGGTCGAGGAAGATGTGGTCACCAAGATCATGTAGCGGGAATATGCTTTGTCTTTGTCTTTGTAGCGATCATACTAATCAAATGCACTGTTGTTTTATCAAGGATACAGAAGAAGTGTCACGCAACCTGGAGAGAGTTGGCTTATAGTCTCTCTCTCCTCTCTCTCTCATCCTATACCCTACTATATCCTCAACTCACCCTCTTGATTCCTGCTATTCCTCTTACTCACAGCAGTTCCATGGATCGACTGCCCGTGAAGTCACCGCGCCCGCTCACTGGCCAGTTTAACACGTGACTGTCCCCCCCCTCCCGGTCGCATTGGAACTGGAAGGCACTCCCCCCCTCTGGCTTTCCCTATAATCTGGTCTATCTTCCTCTCTTCCTCTCACTCTCTCACTCTTCCAGTCTTCTTCTTCTTCTCTCTCTCATTTCATCTTGATCTCGTTGGTTGGGCTGTTCCCCCCTTATCAACTTCCAAGACTACCCCGGGTCCCCTTTCTCTTTGCGGTTATCGCCGATCGGCGACCCCATCTCCGTCTCCGGCGCGACCACCTCGCGTCATCTTCCCATCACCTTTCCACCTATCCTCTAATCATCAGCGCGGTGTTTCTGATATTATATTCGGAAGTATATCGCTTCTTGTGATCCCGAAACTCCCCTATCTCCACGATGAAGGTAAGTTGATCCCGATTGAACTCCCCTATCTACAACTACCCCGGTCGCTGTGGCGATCGCCCCATCCATCCACCCCCGGATCATTCCCCCATATCATATAACATCGCAAGTCAACGTTGCTCATCATCGCTCTCTTTCGCTTCATCTAGTTCCTTCCACTGCCAGAGTTCGAAGATGTGACGAGTTCCATGAATTTCGACACCGCCGATTGCCATATTGCTGGGGGCTGCGATCTGTACACAACCAAGGCTGCCCGATCAGACCGAAAGTTGTACAACCATATCGAACAATCGCTTGAGGCTCAATACGAATCCATCCTTCGCCTATCGGCATCACTCTCCCCTCCTAACGCCCACGATGCCGCCGAGTCTCTGAACCTATCGCGATCCAGTCCATTTGGCCCCCTGAGCGAGCATTCCAGTCGTCGCACCTTCGCCTATTTGATCGCAACACTGAACGCCAGCCATCCGGACTACGATTTCTCACATGTCTTGCGACCCACAGATTTCCGACGTGAGCGATACTTGAAGCGGGTGATGAATACAGTCAATTCAACCCTGTTTAACCTGCGCCCCCGCGAGTCCATCGATCTATCCCCATCCTCACCCGCCACTCTGTCCGGATCATATAACGCCAGCACATCTTCCTGGGGTCCGCGCATGTGGAGGATCGTCGATGAACACATGTCTCTGAAGGAGTGTTCCGTGTACTCGTACTCTCCGGAGGAGGATCCCTCCGACGCTGATGACGGTGCCATCTGGAGCCTCCATTACTTCTTCTTCAACCCACTCCGCAAACGTGTCTGCTACATCTACCTTCGAGCCATCCCGATCCTCAGTCACACACCGCCAGATGAGATGGCGTCCACCCCCACCGGGAAACGCACATTCAACGATGGTTATCTCACTCCAGACCTCAGTTCTAGCAAACGAGCCCGTTACTGGCTCGGAAGCAGAGCTGATTCTTCGCTCCGTACAAGCGAAGATGATAGTGATGATGACGTCGTACATCGTGGCTCTAACTCATCTCATCCGGTGGTTGTAGATGACGACGATCACTACATGCTCAGTGACGAAGAGATTCGCTCGCGCTCAGGTAGCAGAGGAATGGTTCGCGCAATGAGTGAGGAGATTGCAGACTCGATGGAGGTTTAACGATTTTCTTTTTCTTTTCCCCTACCCTTGGATATGCCTCATGCCTTGATTTCTTGGTTGTCTTTAACTTAACTCTATGACCGTTGACCGGTGTTTTCCCCTTTTTTTACCTTTCCTGGCTGTTTTTTCTTTTTCTTTGTTTTTTTCTTTTCTGTTTGGAGCTCGGGGCGTTGGTTTGATTCGATGGGCTTGTGACAAACTTCAAACTTCAACACACCAGACCACAGGCGCTTATTGAGATTGAGACGGACTGCGCCCTGATTCACCCTTTTGCGCTATGTTTATACAAATTTAATGAAACTATATTATTACCTTTCCAAGGAATAGGGGTCATACCGCAGCAGTGGATTTGAGTATTATCAAGTTGCTGTATACTCGTAGGTGTTACCTAGTTGCATATGTACACAGTGAAAGAGTTAATTACTTGTCTATGAAATTCTAATTTCCATGTGCTAGCATCAATTTCGTAATATCAACCTGTACTTAGCAGTACTTAGACCGTACACGTTCATGTCTATTGCCAGTGATATCATGATAACTCCTATTATTACAACACCACAATGTATATCAAACCATCAAGACAATCACAATCAGCATTTAAAACGTAACATTAATTATTAATCCTTCAATACACTACTCATTATAACATCCCAACTGCTCCCCGTTCCCCATCCCCTAGACAGCCCAAGTATAAACAAAGTGGCCCGTGCACGAAGCAGAAAGATGGGGAAAGCTGTCCCTTCTCCGTCCTCCATCCTATCCTCCCCTCCAAGATCCCCTCCCCACTACCTCAGGCTAACCATCCATTGATAAACAACGCAAAATCCACCATGGCCGACGAGGAAGAGCGCGTCAAGGCTGAAAAGCTGGCTGCTGCTAAGAAAAGAGTATGTCCCCGCTTATCTACTACTTGAGTCCGGGTAACTAGTAGCTAGTTACTGACAATGTCGTTGTTTTGTAGGTTGCTCAGCTGCAGAAGCAGAAGAAGAAGGCGAATAAGAAGAATGCTGCGAATACGGATGCGCCTAAGGAGACAGAGACAGAGACACCGGCTGAGATCGAGCCTGAAGCTGAGGCTTCTAAGGATGTTGAAACCACCGACGACAATGCGCCTGCAACTGCGACAGAACCCAACCCCGAACCCACCGCATCTGAAGAAACACCCGCCGAACCCGCTACAGAAAACACAGAAGAAAAGACCACTGAACCAATCGACTCACCAACCGAACCAATGCCACCAGCCCCAACATCCTCAGACCCCGAAACAGACTCCCAACCCGCAAAACTCGACGCGCCCCGCGCCGGCCACGGCCGCCAACCATCCCTCTCAATCCAATCCAAGATGCGCTCGTCGTCGTTCCGGAAGACGTCCGTTTCGCAGGGTAGTGTATCGCCTTCTCCGGCTTCACTTAAGTCGCCGCCGGCGCAGTCGTTGCCGCCCCTGACTGGTGATGGGGAGTCTGTGCATGAGGTTTTCCGGAAACAGTCCTCGAGGATTGAGGAGCTTGAGAGGGAGAATAAGCGGTTGGAGAAGGAGGTTGGGGATGCGACGGTTCGGTGGAGGAAGACGGAGGAGCAGATTGAGGATTTGAGGGAGGCGAGTGTTGATGGTGTTGAGGTGAGGGAGAAGTTGAAGATTGCGGAGGAGAAGGTTGCTGATATTGAGTCATTGGTATGTTTCAAGTTTGTTCCGGAATAGATGCGAGATTGTCCATGTGTATGAACGAGAGAGTACTGACAAGATGCGATGCAGAAAGAGGAAATCGCTTCGTTACAGCGACAGAATTCCCAGCTTCAATCTCGATCACACAGGAATAATACTGGACCTTCGGAGTCGCCGCCTGCGGACTTGGTTCGGCAGCTTGAATCTAAGTCTGAGACTATTGAGGCTATGGAATTGGAGATTTCGAATCTGCGTGCGCAGGTTACTTCTCAGTCTTCTGATAATAGTGCCCACGAGTCACAGGTCGCTGCATTGGAGGAGAAAGTATCGCAGAGTCAGGCTGCGCTGGAGAAGGCTGAGCGTGAACTGAATGATACAAAGCAAGCATTGACTCGTGCTTCAGAGAAGGCAGTCAAAGAAGGCGTGGACAAGACTTCAACGGAAACCCTGATCAAATCACTTCAGCGCGAGGTTGAAGAAGGCAAGACCGAAAAGACCGACGCGGACAAGAAGATCGAGAATCTGGAGAAGAAGCTTCAGGCTATTGGTAACCTGCACAAGGAAACCGAAGCACGACACCAGACTCGACTACGCGAGAGCGAAAAGGCCGAGAAAGAGACTGCCGTCCTCCGCAAAAAGTTATCCAGCATCGAGAACGAGAATCTGCGTCTACGAGAAGAACGTGATCGGATCAAGAAACGCGAGGCTGGCGGTGGCGCAGACGATGAAGCCCTCGACGAACTCGAAGACGAAGAACGTCAACGATTAGAGCGTCGAATCCGCGAATTAGAAGGTGAAAACTTCGACCTTCGCCGTGGCGTCTGGCAAGAGAAACGTCAGGAGTTAGCTGGACAGGGATTCACTGATGAAGGTGCCGAGCCAGGCTCGGCTACTGATGCCGGTGCGAATGCATTCGACGACGTTGATCTTGTCGGTGGTCGACCTGATCATGCTCGTCGACGCAGTATGGCTACGCAACAACACTCTTCTTTCTCGACTGTGTTGTCTAGTGGCTTTGCTGCGTTTACGGGTGGCAATAATAACAATAACAGTAATCGATCGCGGGCTGGTTCTTCGAATCCACCGCACCCGCATGCACCTGCTACACGGGGTAGTCTGGAGTTACTATCTGAAGAGAACTTGGATGATGAGTTCGAGTTCGATGAGGCGGAGTTTGCGCGTGCGCAGGCTGAAGAGGAAGCTCGGAAGCGTGTTGAGTGGGTGCGGGAGATTAAGCGTAAACTGCGTGACTGGAATGGATGGCGGTTGGATCTTGTTGATAGTCGTGCTGGTGCGGAGGGTGCTGGTGTGGGAATGGGTGAGATATTTGAGGTTTAGCCTGATCCTGAGCTGCCAGTTGTATTCGTGTCGGTCTTTAGGGTTCAAGTTCGGGTTGGTTATCGGTGGACTCGGAGGTGGCATGGATGGGCGTATTGATGTTATATACCATGATCTGTTAAGAATATTACAAGATTCCACTGGTGTGGAATTGCTTGAAGTCATTTACTAGCATGGGTAATACGCTGTACTCTAGGTATACTAGTAGTATAACTTGAACTTGAAGCTGTTCAAGTTGATATGCCATAGTAGTACCTAGCATGTGGCCTAGTCTACTCCCGGCACTACTCCGAGTATACTACACAGTTCAAACACAGAAACTTGGAACAGAAACATAATTCGACGCTATATGAAATACTAATAACAAACAAAACACCATCCAACACAGACCCCAGGGTTCAAAAAACCATCACTCAATCCGAAAAAGACTTACCAGTCAAAACACCCTCCGACTGCCTTCTCCTCTTCCCCATAATCTCAACCACCCAACCCGAAATCTGATAAATCCAACCACCAGTAACAAGAACCCCCGAAACGGTATTAATAACCCGAATAACAAGAGCCAGGAACCCCGTCCGCTCCTCGCTGACCAGCAACAAGATCGGCTCAATGTTATACTTGAAGAAGATGCCCGGGATGAATTCGCGCGATTCGGGGATCGCGCCGCTTTGGCTTGTGGCGGCGTATTGGTTTGTGAAGATTGTGTTGCGGCCGTAGCGGGCTGTGTTGTCTTTGTTTGTTGTTACTAGGTCGAGTGCGTTGTGGCCTTTTGAGTAGAGTGTGGGCACGACGGAGAGGAAGTATTGGAATTTGTGGTAGTGGTTTGGACTCTCTGCGATTGTTTTGTCGAGGGGGTTTAGGAGGGATGGGTAGTGAGGACCGAAGGAGAGTTCTGTAATCATGTGGGAAAAGTTGAAGACTGAATGAACAGCGTTAGTATAATTGATCCAGAAGTGATCCCATGGGGGGAGTAGAGAGAGAGGGAGACAGGTTGAACACACCAGAATGATCCAAATGGGGCGCCATCTCCATATACCCGTGTCCACGCGCAGTAATATGGAAATCACCCTGCACCTTATTACCCTCGAGACTCCCATAAATCCGACAAGAATCCTTATTGTCGCCCCAGCGCAACTTAGGCCCCTTAGCGAACTTCTTCCGCGGATTGCGCCGCACTTCACCAAGAACATGGTGAACATGCGAGTCCTCCTCCTGCTCATTCAATCGATCACTCGCCTCATGGCTAAGCGTCTGATACTCGTGAGCACCGTGAGACTCATAGTTGCGCTTCTTCATCCATAGATCCCAGTTCGTTTCTTCGCGGGTGAGTAATTCGCCGGCAAGGACGCGGTCTCCGGAGGCGTCTTGGATGTTTAGGCGGAGGGTGTCGCAGGGCATGTTGACGACGATGTCGAGGTTTAGTTGGAGGTCGTGTGAGACACCCTTTTCGACGCTGAAGTGGTGTGCTTCTGTGCCGCGCCACCAGGTTCGTAGCTCGTGGAAGCTGAATAGGGTGCATACTGCTAGGATGAGGACGGTCCATTGGCCGCCGCGTCGGGTTGGGGTTGTGTAGGAGGTTTTAGTTTTGGCTGAGATGAACTGGTTAGGGTCTGGTTGTTCTTATTTTCTTTCATTGGGTCTTTCTTGTTTTGCTTTGGTGGGCAATCGCAGTGGCTACAGCCAGGATCGTGTTGATGTTTGTGTATGTATTCGAGATGGGATGGAAGCTGTTGCTCCCGGGGCTGATTGATACTCACGGAAAGCGTCAAAGGTCTTTAGACCTGAGAGACTGTTTTTCTCCCCAAAGGCATCCTCGTCGAGACCCGCGCCCTTTTCATTGAAGCCATTCATTGCGGGTGTGCGACATGAAGAGAGGATGTGAAGTGGAGTACAACTGGGTAAATCGCCGGATGATAAGGCGATGAGGCCAAGTAAGCCGGACCCACCTGGACATGGACACTCATCAACACGAGTTCCATACAACTGTAAACTACATATTGCCAGGAACAATTATTTTTCAATTACGCTTCCAGTGGTTACAATCATTCAAACCAATTAATCCGAAGCTCACATGAGCGCTATCATGATGCCCTCATAGAGAGATGCAAGCAATAAAAATGTACAGGAGACTTGGGCCCGGAGGCGCCAGTCATGGAGTCATGAGTATAGAAACGAAAGACAAACGAAAGACATGTACCCCATCACGAATCATATCAAAGGCCCAGATGCAAATGCTATCCACGAACATAACGGGTATAGGATGAATGGCGTCCTTTTTCATCTTTCCACGGGTTCAAAGACTCAAATAGTCCAAACCCATAACACGACACATGCCGACATGACACCCACCTGATGCAGAGGGGAAAAACATAACAATAAAACAAAAAACAATTATGATTACAGGCAGGGAGCAACATAAATTCGATAAAATGAAAAATGGGGGGAATAAGGGGAATATATGAGGGGGTAAGGGGATGATGGGATGGGATGGATATAGGGATGGCAACAAAGGTAATAGTTGTATCGTAGGGGTTGAGGTTTATTTTATTTCCTCTATCCAAAGTCAGTACTTGATTCTTTTTGCCCTGATAGATTTCGTGGTGGTACCATTTCAACTCACAAGACTTGTCGCGGCCGCCGCCGTCGCAAGGTCAGGCTTACCACTGATACTGCGTGCCGCTGCTCGAGGGAGCGCAGTGCCAGAGATAGTCGAGCTCGATCCTCGCTTGGCGGGGCTAGAAGGCGTGATACCGGTCACGGTCGAGTGGCGTTTTCCACTACTGCTCTTGACAGGGGAGTTGCCCGATGGATCTCGGTTGCGAGAGAACGGTCCGGTCTTCAAGCTTGGAGGCTCTGGGAGCGGTCGTCCACTGGCTGTGGTGTTGCGCTTGGAGGGCGAGTTGGTCGCAGCATACATCCTGGGCCGGGTCTGCGGCTTGATCCCTGTAAGGAACTCATGCTTCAATGCATCATGGGGACCAAGTCGACGGGCGGGATCCCAGCGGAGACAGCGCGCGATGAAGTCAAGGAAGGCCTCGTCGTCACACTTCAGAGCCTGTCGCAGGTCCTTGGAGCTTGGCCGACGACGGCGACCCTTGGACGAAACAGTAAGACGAGGCTTGCCCAAAGAATCAAAAAACAGCTTCTTGCGGGTACTCTTCTCAATCAAGTGCTTCTCAGGAGGTCCAAACACCTCCATTATACATGCTAGTTGTTCCTGCTCGTTTTCACCAGGGAAAATGGGATACCCAGTGAATAGCTCGGCCAAAATACATCCAAGACTCCACATATCAATAGGCATGCCATAAGACATTCCAAGAATAACTTCCGGAGATCGATAGAATCGACTCTGGATATATGTATAAACCTTTTCGTTTTCGAAGCAACTCGAACCGAAGTCAATGACTCGGATCTCAGAGTTCAAGGGATGCACAAGAAGAATGTTCTCCGGCTTCAAATCACAGTGGATGACCTTCTTGGCGTGCAGCAGTATCAAACTGCTCAGCATCTGCTTGGTGAATCTTCGGATCAACTTCAGATTAAAGCCACGGAAGTCATGCGCCTTAATGAATTCGTAAAGATTCATTCCCAGAAGCTCGGTCGAAATGCACAGATGACCACGGAAGTAGAAGCTCTGGGTGAAGTTGACCACGCTGTGACGACGTTCAGGGTCCCACTCTTTCAGCTTGGTAAGAAGATTGACTTCGATCAAGGCTTGTTGGTGGAAACGCTTCTTGTTACGAATGATCTTGATAGCGACCAGAGCACCTGTCTTGTGGTCGACACATCGTACGACCTGTCCGAAACTTCCCTTACCGAGAACATCCACGACTTCGTAGCGGTACGCCAGATGGTCACCAATGACGATGTTGTAATCACCACGGTCATCATCATATCCGAAGTTTGCTGCACCAGAGTGGAGATCTCCAATATGTTTCTTCGCATTCTGAGTACCGCAGAAGAAGATGTCTCGGTAATCAATAATCTCACCCCGTTCGAAGATATTCAGACTAGCCATCTTAAGAGCCTGGGCAGGGCTGACACGATCCTTCGGCCCAGCCTTGCGACGCAGATCATCCAACTCCTTGGCTGCTTTTTCGAAATCTCTTCGCTTGGATCCAAGTCTCCGCATTTCCTCATCTGCAATGAGAGTGTCAGCATCAACACTCGGATCGATTGATGATTGCGAGGAAGCCGCGGCGCTAGATCGAGCAGTGCTGATAATCTTGTGAACCGGCGAGATAAAGCTGCTAGGAGTACGGCGAGACTGGTCACTTGCATGCGATTCGTTTGATCGGCTGGGCTCCAAAGTAAGACTTCGGTCACTGCTAACACTTGGTTTGCGATTGCCTGCTTGCTTTGTGATGCTTGACACTGAGGACTGTCGACGAGGCTTGAGGTAAGAGGTCTTGAGATTGGGACTCGTGGATGGCAGAGATGAGAGGTTGTTCCAAGTTGCGGAGGCCGGAAGTTTGGGTGGTGGCATATTGTCGAATTTGGACGGATCGGTGTCAACCTCGGACTGCTTTGTCCTGGAACTGCTCCGCACTCGGGCGATGTTCAGTCGGTCTCGAAGTGAAGGATTCGGCACAGCAGAGGTAACATTCTCTGGCTCCGAGGGGGTCGAGATCTGGCTCAGCCGTTCGACAGGCGGGGCGAATATGGCGCTCTGAGTTTGAGGCCGTGGGCCTGTCAACTTGTACGACTGGGATCCTTGGCTGGTATAATCCCCACTAGCCTGATGGCGGAGAGCCTTATAATCAGGTCCACTCTTCGGCAACGTGTAGGATGCGTAAGGGGAGATATTTCGATTTCCATTCGGCGTATCCGTCGGACCAAAAGCACTTGTGCTACTGGAAGTACGCAAGGCAGCCGTGGTGGAGCTCAGGGCAAAATGGGAAGTGCTGCTTCGTATTTGAGTGGAAGGCGCCTTGTCCTCCTCATCGCGATACCAGAAGTTTGCCTTTGAGGCCGTCATTGGAGTGCTTGGAGTTTTGGAAGTGATTTGAGCAGACGGCGTGTGAGCCTTCCGCTCTTCGGCCTCTCTATCTTTCAATGCCTCAATCTTGGTCGTCATGGGTGTGCCCAGAGGCAGCAGATTCAAGGGAGGTAGCTTCAGTGGCTGAAGGCCCTTTCTGCCCAGTACCGTAGATGTCCGTGTTCGCGCATCGGGGGTCTTAGTTGCACGTCCAGTCGGGATGTCTGCATTTTGATCACCAGTGACATTCTGCACAGCATTTGCATCCGAATCGGAATCGCGCGCCGCATTGAGAAGCCCAATATCGGATGGTAAGCTGGATTTGCGAGGGGCTGGGAACATAGGCGCATCTAGCTCGCCCTTTGGTGATTCATATGCCTTTGGAATGGCAGGAACCGGCGGAACCTCTTCTTCCGTGTTACTCGTGGATTGCTCAGTACGAGGCTTCGGTGTTGGCAAGCGAGAGGAAGAGAAGTTTTGGGAAAGACGTGGTTGCAGCGAACTCCCAGAGTTTCGAACTGAGTTATAGCTTGTATTTGATGATACAGAAAGTCCAGAACTATAGGACTTGCGATTCGGATCCGGGGTGGTGCGGTTAGAGGATGGTGTGACACTCTTTCTCGGCAAAAAAGATGGGGATTGTGTTGATGATACTGGCCGATGGGGGAGAGGTTCTGTTTGTGTCGGGGGTGTATGCGGCATGGGAGGGGGGGCTACCGACATGCGTTTCATTCGTCGTGCATCCGTGGGACTAATTGTGCGAGCTCCCAAACCAGTGGCGTGGGGCATCATAGATGCGCGCTTGGAAGAGGACGAAGGAGTCGTTGCCGATCCCCCAGATGATTCTCTTTGGGGCGTGAGGACAGCGTTGGTGGAAGAAGAACGCGCATGATCGGGGGACGCAGATGCAGTCAAGTAAGTCCCCTGTGGCTCACGGGGAGCAGGTTGGAAGGACTTTGCCTTGAGGTTACGGACGGATGGTGGGACCTTTGACTCTGCAGGAATTGTCTCTGTTTGAGGCATTCGAGGTCGGAGAAAGCTATTCGAGTCGGTTCGTGTTGATACATCGGTGCTGATTTTGCGGGCACTTAAACTGGCACGTCGAGCAGAGGCATTGGTAGGAGCAAAGGCCCCTGAACTGATAGACTTGCGTGAACCTCGAGTGGCCGTACTGGGCTGGGCGAGACTTTGACGACGAGCCCGAGTGTTGGCCGTAGCCGTTGTAATCCCAGCAGGTGCTGCGGTCTGGTTCCCAGGGTTTCCAGCAAAACGAGACACTTCACTCTTCCGGCGGGCTGAAGGCCCTCTTGTGCGATCGGAAGCTGTACTTTCATAGCTATGGTTCGTCCACGAGCTGTTGGTTGACAAGCCCGAATTGCGATTTTCCGGCCCTGTCGCACGAGTAGAAGGCATAGGGAAATGGTTCAAGCTGGGTTCCGCCATGATACTATTGTGAAAGTCGTCGAAGTTGATGGGCGCCAAAAAATCCATGCTTTCCGGAGGGGTCTGGTTGGCGGCTTCCTTTGCCAAATTTCCCACACTAGTGGATCTTAGGTTATAACTTTTCGCCGAGTCATTTGTCGAGTCGACGGAGGATTGATCAGAATGGAAATAAGGGCCGGGTTGTTTATTACTATTTTCCATGTTGGTTAGATATATCGGGGGGATCGGGGGGGGGGGGGGGG
>KB644830.1:0-81387 GCA_000347475.1 Penicillium paxilli ATCC 26601
TTGCGCCCCCCCCCCCCCCCCTTTCATCGCAACGAGGCAGACCAGCATTGCCTTCTTACTTCACCCACTCCTCCAGGGGGCTTTGCCTAGTCTATCCTCGCCAATCACCCCTCCACCCCTCCTTCCAAGGGAAAGCGTCTCCAGATTAGGCTCCGTCCCCCAAGCTAAACGTGAACTAATCCAATTCGCCCCACTGCAGACGCCGAACATAACATGAAGCACTGGCACGCATCGGGGATCCCCCTTTTCTCCCTCAGTACACGGACAGTGTCAAGGAGCGTATCAGAACACCAAGTGTCCCCTTTCTCCTGGATCGATCGACCCGGGTTTCCACTCAGTTCCAAGCGAAAGGTTTTGAAGATATCTAGTGCTACGGAAACAGATGCACGAGGCACTTCGGGTCGGGTCCCACCCTCATTCCAACAAGAATGACATCCCATTCGACGCTTTGGCGTTTCTGGAAGGTCCTTAACCACGGCTCTATGACAAGATGCGCGGCCCCTAACTATTCTCGGTGATGGTCCCTGGCATCTATTTAGAGCCTATGTGGGAGAGGGGAAGAGGGAGGGGGGAGAAGGAGAAAGAGAAAGAAGTGGGCTTGGCTTTGTCTATCTCTGACTCTAGGGCGCGCCCGTTGCTCCCGTAGGCCCCTGATGTTCGTTTGATGAAGTTTCTGGAAGGCCGCGATTCCGTCTCTGGCGCACTCTAATTAAACCCTATTGTGGATTCGTCGCCGAGGGAACTGACGGGCTCTTGCATTTGTCCTCGGCATTTTTTTGGGTTGTACATACTGTAAGTTTTGGAATTGGTTTGAAGCGAATTGGTCTATGTCCACTTTCAGGATCCCCTTCGGACATTTTACCCGCCTCCTATATGGGGCGGTTCCCTTGATGCTATTGTTGGTATCATATCTGCGCCTTGTGTATTCGTAAGGCTCGTGGATATGGAATTTCGCTGTTGGTCTGCGGATTTCAGTGCCAGGAATCGTTAGAGCTCAGCCCCTTAATCTTTTCTCTATCGATGATAGTACCTGGTACTTCAATTCGGCTTTGTTGGGTCCTTGACATGGTGGAAATCTTGGAAATCTGTGCTACCCAGAATATTACTCCCATGCGAACTGAAACTAGCTAAAGCTTATCAAGGATCTCACTAGTTTACTCCGTCCTTCTACAAGCAGTGTTGCCCTCCAGGGCTGCAGTGCATTGTGATGTATCTCTCCTAGTAGATGGCATTTTCGTACTCACTGGATCTATGCCTATCATCACCGCATTTTGACTAATTTTATACACTACTACTAGGAGATGTACGCAGTGTGCTACAATATGTGGCATTGCTAGTAGTGCTTTGCAATAGCAAACTAGTAACAGTGGTAGAATAATCACGTCCCGAGGTCAGTCTCCTAGTGTACTGTAACACAGGCAATGTTTTCCCCTGCAGATTGCTCTAGTTCTTCTTTCAGTAGTATTCTAATAGTATCTAGGTGTTTAGTTATTGATTGACCTACTGCTCAGAATACTTGCGTACGATGGCAAACATTGAAGCTTGTCCTTCTCATGAAATTCAAGATATCAAAAGTCTTTACTGGTGCCTTAGGGTACATCTGGTCGCCGATGCAAGCAAAACACAGACAGGAATACCCTAAAGTTATACCATTCAAATATGAGCAGCTTGAAGAGAAGCCGCCAGGTGCATGCCGAGACATGTTACTAGTCCTATTGAGGACGTGATGTCGCCGTCGCATCGCATCGTTGCCTGTATTCACCAGTGAAGAAATAGCAAACGTGGAACACAGGAACATCTGGAAGGCGCCCTCCCTCACATCTTTCACAACAATACTTTCTCATCTTCTTGTCTTCTCACCTTTTCACCTTCTCCAAGTCTGCTCTTCACCCTCGTCTCTCGTTCGACTGTCCAATCCAACGACTTGATTATCCTCTGGCGGCTTTCTGACATCTCAAGACTCTCTTCTCAAAGCCATCATGGGTCGGCATGAGAAAAACAATGCCCCCAAAGACCGCTACAATACTAGTATCATAAGAGAGTGAGTGCCTTGTTTTCCCTTGGGCATTCATTTCTGTTGATTCGCTAACCTCTTCTAGTCCAGAGAACGTTGATGTTCCAGAATGGTGAGCATTCACTTATGCCTTTTGTCCTGGACTGTTAATCTCACAATACAGGCTCACTTGCTGTCAGTGTGGAAATCGCCGATCAAAGTCATGGTTCTCGGGCTCTTCACTTAAGACTGTCCGACAGAGAATCTATCGAGAGGGCCGTGCTGTCTTGGCCTTGAATCCCGGGGGCATCGTCCGTTGCACTGAGTGCACCTGTGATCCGGAACAATGCGAGCGAGTCTGCAAGATCTGTGGCGAGCGTAAAGGCCTTGATTGCTATGCAAAGAATCAGCGACAGTACCCGGAACCAGTAAGTGACCACTTCAAACTATACATTGATATATCCAGCATGTCGCGACAGGGTTTTAATCAAGCATGGACTTCCTACAGACTTGCATTCCCTGCCAGGACTGGATGATGAACGACGACGGCGTGTTCGATTCACGTAGTCGACAGCGTGCTTTGGCGAAATGGGAAGAACATATGCTTGCAAAGTCGACGCCAGCGGAAGAAACTTCTCAACGCCAAATTCTTGGGCCTGGAGAAGGACCCGCCAGCTCTTCGTCTCGCCCTAAGCCTCAGCTTACTCGTCGTTTGCTCCTGTATCACGAAGGTCTGAGTTCTGGCCCAGGAGCTATGTCGAAATCATTGACGGGTGAACCTGATGACAATGTTTCCAAGCAGGCTCCACGGCCTCGGTCTCCAAAAGCACCCTACTACGATGACTTGCAGGTAAGTTGCTCCCCTTTGATATAATTTTGATTTAGTGGTGAAATCTTAATGGAATCTCATTATCCATATTTCAGAGTCTGGCCCCGGAGTCTCATGCAAGCTCGAGTCTTGTCTCGTCCGCCGATGATTTTCTCCTCGATTATGGCTCTGATGACGATACCATTGTTCCTCCATCTGAGAGACAGCGAACTGGGTGGTTGAGAATTCGAGTGAGTAGTCATCTTCTCCCCATGAACCTCTAACCAGTTTTGATTCATATCCCTCGGTCGGCAAGCTAATCTTCTACCAATTAGCCCAATCGACATCGTGCTATGGATGATGAATATTAGTGCTTCTTTTCTTGTCTGGGAGTGAAGTACCATCTGCCGTCGAGCTTCAGCAATTGCCACACCTATTCAAGGTGTGATCTTCTTTCGGAACCTCGTTATGTTTTGTTTTCTTTTGTTTTTTTTTCTGGTTTTTTTCTCTCGTCTGTTTTACTGTTCCCCTTTCCGGTATGCTGATCATGTTATCGGTTCCCCGGGTTGGGGCCAGGGGCAGCCTATGAAAGGAAGAATTATGTGCCATGGTCATGTCATCGCTGGTTCCGTTCTCCACGTTCCAACGTCACACAAAATGACTTCATGTTCATCATCAAACCTCTCCACTCCAGTTTCAAATAGCTTCAGTTATTCTCTTAGCTAAGCTTCGTGCTATTCGGTTCCGGTCTCTATTATCTTTTCTTCGTCTTTTTTTTTATCTAGTTTTCTCTTCAAGTTCCTTGTGGGTAGCAGATTTACTATTCTATTGACCCCCACAGCCTTACAATACTAGCGCATCTCAGACAGGATCAGCCAAAAATATCTTTCGCCCCCGCGAACTATAATTAGGCTCTCGATAGTTCAAGTTCTGATCCGAAACCATTGATTTTCTACTATCTAGGTTATTCCATCATTCGTTGGATGTCGGATAGCGCCTGGTCACTGACTCGGTACTTTTTACCCAACACTTTTGAAGTCAGATGATACCGATACACTTCAGGTTCAAGTTCTCAGGATCAGGTCATGCCTGAGCAACGGGTGGACAGTGGACCTAGTACCTCCCAGCCCACATTCATTACTATTGGCAGCGTCAACTCATGCGGGTGTTAGGGAATGCAGATAATAGCGATCTGTGCAAAACATGAAACGGGTGTCTGGCATCGCTGATAGGTGCCGAAGAAACCGTAATCGACACTGGCATCGCATGGAAGCTGCTAGTAAATAGATTAAATAGTGCCGATCATGACGCTTCAACCAAAGTTGACGATATGACATCCCAAACATTGTGGCACTTTAATATATTAAATGCGCCACATTCAAGGATCCGTGACGTCGAGCTTGCCAAAGACCACACCGGTCTAGGAACACTTTTTTTTTCAGTGGTTCAAGTTATTCGTAGCAATAGTACGAAGTACTACCAGGTATATGCCCATAGTAGAGTTGAACTGAAGTCATATCATATTGTCGCACGGAGAGGAAAAACAGTGACGCAGTTGTGTTTGAGATCGCCACTGTTTTTCCCCACAAGCCCCTCCATCGCTCCCGAATTTCTCTGCCTTTTGCGACTCTCACCCTCTCAGGCCCGATTCTTGGCTGGTTTTTCCCTAATTTCCCTGCGAGCTGTTTGGCTCTATTCCTCTGCCTAGAGTTAGAGAGCATCAGATAGAGAAAATCAGAGAGAGAGAGGGAGAGCGACACAAAGAACAAACCTTCCCACGGCCTCGCCTCGTATCCTGGCCGTGATGGCTTACGATGGATATCGTTCAACTCCCAACACCTACTACCAGACAGGCAATATGACCCCTGATCCAAACGATCCCTACGGTCCACCGAATCCTCCATATCCCTCTCATCATGAGCCTGATTACCTCAACATGCCCCAGCCGCAGATGCCTCCGCCCACATCATCTACCCCAAACATGGAGTCTTCATATCCTGAACCTCCCCGCCCGGACAGTACGAACTCAGGCCACTTGAACGATGCCGTCAGTTCCGCCGTGAATAGTTCCGAATCCACCGCATATCTGTCTCCAGATCTCCTGCAGCAGATCACAGCCACGGTCATTCAGCAGCTCAAAGCAAACGGGTTAGAGAATGGCAGCCTACCAGGATCAGGTCCCCCTCCTGCTCGTTCGCAGTCACTCCAGCCTCCTTATTCGGCAGCAGATGTAGCTCCCCGTCCACACTCTGAGTCCCCACCTATCGCCTCTCAAAGAAGCGGGTCGGTGCCTTTTGTTAATCCCATGTCAAAAAGCTTTGAATCACAACCTTATGTACCGTCATCTGGTCTTCCCGGCGATGGTCGCACAAACCCTCATCAATCCCCCGAGGCTTTTTCCCGCCGACGTGAATCGATGTCGAGCCAAGGAAGTCAGCGTGCGGAAGCTCGACCTAGGCCTCCGGAGCGTGATACTACGGTGATGGAGATGACAACGCTGGAGAAGATTTGGGGTAAGCTCTTTGACGAGGGGAAGCCAACAAAGAGACTCAGTCAATTCTTGCGTGGAATCGCAATGCACTTGGTACGCACACCAGATGTCGAGATGAGAGATACCATATGGTATCTCATTATCGATTCAATAGATATATGCTAACATTCGTGGATAGATTGAAGATTACCCTCCGGGAAATACGCTCGTCATTACTCCACGCAAGCTGCAAAAGTTTTACGCCGATACAAATGTGTCCTTGGATCGGTACCCTTGGGATGGTAGGTCATTCTGAACAGACTGAACAGAGCTGTCTTGGAAATCACACAACACTCTTCTAACCTATCCCTACAGATATATTCGACGATCGCACCTCTTCCATCTCAAGGTTGCTCCGTGAGCTGAAAGTGCAGCACCACCTAGTCCAGTCAGATGACCTAGAGTCGCGACCCGATATCCCAGGACTTACCCCCAGCGGCTTTGAAAAATGGGCTACAATGATGATCCAATCCCACCCAGACCGCGAATACGAGCGCCTGCAAAAGGCAGTTCTCAACATGCCGATTAGCAATCCAGACGACAAGAAAGAGCGTTTCCCCAAGGAGATCCCACGCCGACTCTTCCCCGAGACACCTGATATTGAAATGAGAGAGGAAATCGAGGAATACATAATGAAATATTGTGGCGTTGATCTTCCTAGGGTGACCGCCGAAGAACGCGAGCTGGCACGACCTCAAACTGCAAAGAGATCCCCAGAGCCCGGCATGTCATCTACAGGTCGAGCACGGTCGTATGAGCGAGGACGACCCCCACCTTCTGCCTCGTCTTCCTCAGCTGTGATTGACGATGAAGAAGACGAGCCCACGCCCTCAGTCTCTATTGAACGTGAAAGAAAACCATACAGCGCTCAACCGGGAGGTGGGAAGCAATACAAAGAATCCAACCACTCTCGCAGTTCCACAGGCTCCTTCTCCACATCGAGGCCATCGGATATCTCAGGCTCGACCTCCCAATACCGAACAACCGACAAATTTGACCGCGATTCTCGCTACGGTCGAACCGGGTCTGGGCCGGCTTCTCGGCGATTCTCTCGAGGATCACGCAGTTCGTCTCGGGGCATGAATCAACGACCCGGTGACTATCGACACTCAGAGAGTGACCTGCACAGCCGCGAGTCCGCTCCCAGATACGAGGGTATCTCTGCCGCAGATCTGTACATGGAATCCCCAACATCCATCAACCCAGACGGTGACGATAGCCGTCGGTTCAAAGATCATCTTCCGACTCGCAGTAGTCGTACCGGCGGGAGTGGTTCCAATAGCGAGGACTATTATCGTGGCATGTTAGGTGGACACGGTGGTGGACCGGTTCATGATTATAATAAGTACTATCATTGATGTGACGTGATCTAGTGTTTTTGTTTTTCCTTATTTGTTTCCCCTCTGATGTCCCTTTTGACCGTGTTATGTTTTGATGACGAGGTGTTCCATTTCTTTTTGATCTGTCCAGCTAGGCGTTTCGTGCTCGCATGAAGATACCCTGTTTCCGGGGTTTTTGATGAAATGAACGATTTCTCATGTCTGACACGTCCCAAGTTCTTTTCTTGTTTCCTTTCACGCATCAAAAGCCAAATAGGTAGTAAGTACCAATAATAGTATATAAACGCTTTTTCTTTGCCCTTTTCTGAGAAATATCCCAAATTTTCCAAATTTCTCCATTCCAACAACAATCAAAAAGAAGAAGACAACTCGCCAAGTCCCAACATAATCAGTGCATCAACCTCAACTGCTAGTACTGATCCCACACATCCTTCATTGCATACTCCTCAAGCGCTTCCCTCCTCACACGATCAATCATAACCTTCCTCCCACTCTCCTTACAAACACCAGCCTCCTTAGCCCTCTTCTTCTCATCCTTCTCATATCGTTTTTGAATATGCCTCCGATCCCTCTCCTCCCTCTCAACCCTCTTCCGAATCCTCTGCTCAGCACGCCCCCTCTCCTCAGCAGCCTCCATCATCCCTCTTCTCGCCTCAAGCTGTAACAGATCGATCTCCTCATCGTCAAGAAACCAAGGCACAGAAAGAACATCCACGAAAAACTGAAGTCTCTCGTCAACGAATTGCATTTCCGCATTCGTGTCGTGGATTATATTAAATCGCTCCAGATTCATTTGCATCGTTGAGCGGAAACTGTTAACTGTCCCTTTGGCTTTTATCATGATGCCCGGTACTAGTCTCGAGATATCGATTATCGTTCGATCTGTTGCGCTTACATGAACGGTTTGGTTCATCGTGACGAGATCTGGTACTTCACTCGACGTATCTGTCTCTGTTTTTGCTCGATTAGATGACATCGAAGCAGAAGCTGAGCCTGTGACTGCAAATGGCCGCCATGATGCCGCCGATGCTGACGCTGATGTTGACGAAGAAGCGAGTGCAGCTGCAGCCGTATTTTCGGTGGTGACTTTTTCTTTGGGGTCGGCGTGTAAAACCACCACGTCGAGAGTTGCGCCGCTGCTGTCGTCTATGGTTAGGATCGTTCGCCGGGTGATTTCGGTTCTGGCTACGATCACGCCTACGACGTTGACGAAAGTGATTGGGTGGTTTTTGTAGAAGAATAGTTTTTGGCCTGAATTTCGTGTTAGCTTTTATGGCTCTTTCAACTTAAAGGATACAAATGCTATGCGGGTCAAAGGGATGTGAAATTGGATTAGAGAGAGAGAGAGGGATGTGTTTCCATCATCACATGCTCAACGGAAGTTTCAATGGTAGAGGGGATGACAATGAGATGAAGATCTGAAGAGAGGAATATATATATTGTTTCCTCTCATCGTGTCTCATGTTAGATATATAGGATGAAAAGAATGGGATGAAAGCGCTGTGAAAAAGGAATCAGAACCCTACCATCGAAATTCTTCGGTTTATGAAGCTTGTGGACATCTGCTAGTGCCATTTTCACCCAGGCGAAGTGCGTTGGGGATGCCTTGAAGCAGAATGCGGGGTAGAAGGTCGGTTCTGCATCGTTGGGTTCCTCCATAGGATCATTTTATCGATGATGTCGGCCTTGATGTTATTGTTATTGTGATTGCGAGGGAGACTGGATATCCCATGTTGTCAGGTTCCACTGGAGTGCATCGCCATTGGAAAGTGGAGTTATGTCACGTGACTATGAATATTGGGTGTATCGATGGGATGTATAAGACAATCCCATTGTTCTGGGGATATGGTTTTATTTTGGTAGGGAAACGCTTTAATTTAATTCTAGATATTTGGGATAAAGTGCACTTCAAGTGGCGTATATTCCAGCTGTCGGTATTGTATTCTTGCAGCGTTAGCACATTTTGAACTCTATTGGATGGTAATAGTATGCGGGGAATGAAGAATCTCCAGGGCTTGGAACCTCCAAGGTTGATACTACTAAACAGCACTAGTACTACTAATATCTAGCCCTTCGTGTGGCCTGCGCTAGGTTGTTTCTTCATCCAACCATATCTAATACTCATACAATGACACTTTAAACATCGTCTTCTTGTTCCGACTCATACTAGTATTCTTCAAAGTGAAGTAGCATTCATTCAGTCATTGGCACCATGTTCACATCGATATCAACTCAATAGATCAGCGATTCCCCCTCCATCATCCTCTTCTTTGGATTACGAGGTATTTGCGCCTGTCGCTGCCTCTCATCATCACTAACATCATCAACATTCGTCTCCGTCTTCTCCAAAGCAGCCTTAACCTCTTCCTCCGCATTCTCATGTCCAGCAACAGCAACACTCAAGATCTCCCTCTCAAGACCAGAAACATGCGCCCACTCAATCCCCGCAGCAGAAAGCATCTTACACCCCTCAGACTCCCCAACAAAAGTCACCGGCTCCTTAACGCCAAAATAAACCTTATGAATACCCGCCCGACCACCATCACGAGTCCTAGTAATCCGCTGGACGCAAGGCGCATTGCCCGATAGTCGCTTTCCGCAGGGCTCCATGGTCACGTACATGATAAGTTTGCGGCCTGGCTCGACGGGTAGTACTTCTGCGACTTTATCTTCGGCAACGTTGTGCACGGAGGCGTAGTTGGCGAAGCAGCACTGCTCGGCGTGGGTGTTGCCTGCTAGCTCCATTGTATACCCCGTTGAGAGAATGCGGTCGTCGGAGCAGGTTATGTCACCGTCTTTTCTGGAGAGAAGGATTGCGCCTACTCGGAAGTTGGTCGGACGTGGAGGGGACTTTTCTGCGAGGGAAATGCATTTTTGCATGTAGGTGGTATGAGGGGAAGTGTTCGTCATTGTGGTGGTGGGGTTGGGGGGCAGGAGTCGGTCAATTGAGAATTGATGAGTGAGTCGCTTGATGGGAAGGTTGTAAAGGAAGAAAAGAGACAAAGCAAAATACTATAAAAGTATTGTACAAAGTGTTGAAATATTTGATATGACAATGTTGGTGTCAATGTCAATTGAATGAAGTATGGATCATTGAGATGCGATGCGATGTGATGTGATGTCAAGGTCGAAAGCGGTCTGCAGCAAAATGACGGAATGGCGGCGCGTCCGCGCGATTCACGCGCCGAACCATCAATTATTTTTCTAGAATTCATCAGACTGAACACAACAGCAAAAGATCGATTGATAACATTGAACCCGACCATTTCAGATTGATATCACACAAATATAAAGATAATATGGCTAAAGGATCCAAGTCTGAAAAGCTCGCCGATGAGCAACCACCCTCAGTCGAGGAAGATCTCTACCAGATTCTCGGCGTCGAGTCTACAGCAACACCAGAGGCGATCAAGACTGCATACAAGAAGAATGCATTGAGACATCACCCAGGTATGTTGTTTGCTGTTACTATTTTGCCCATGATATCTCTAGTGGTGCAAGCTAATTCTTGGAATCATAGATAAGGTGAGCGAAGATGCTCGCGAGGAAGCAAATGCCAAATTCCAGAAAATCGCCCTTGCCTACGCTGTCCTCTCTGACCAACGGCGGCGCAACATGTACGATCGTACCGGAAACACCGAAGAGGTCTTGGGAGAAGATGGCGACTTCGACTGGCTGGACTTCTACCGCGAACAGCTCTCCGCCATGCTTGATACGCGCGCCGTCTCCGATTTCCAAAAGAAATACCAAGGCTCTGACGAAGAGAAGAAGGATATTCTGGAGGCATATGAGAAGAACGAAGGAGACATGGACGGGATATATGAGTCGGTGATGCTCTCCAATGTTCTGGATGACGATGAGCGATTCCGCGCCATTATCGATGAAGCCATTGCCGTAGAGGAGGTTGAGAAATACACTCAATATACCGATGAATCGGAGGAGAAGCGTGAAAAACGGATCAAGCTTGCGAAGAAAGAAGCAAAGGAGGCAGAAAAAATGTCGAAGAAGCTGGAGAACGATAAGAAGAAGAAAGCAGCGAAGGCGTCCAAGGGCTCTACTGGAAACGAGGACGATTTACTTGCACTGATCAGCAAGCGACAGCAACAACGGGGCCAAGGATTTCTTGCGCATCTCGAGGAGAAGTACGCCCAGCCAAATGGCAAAGGGAAGAAGCGTGGCCCACCGGATGAGCCTTCCGAGGAGGCCTTTGCTGCCGTTGCAGCTCGCAAGACAAAAGATACCAAGCCAAAGTCGAAGAAGTCTAAGGCATAGGGCTGAATAGTGCCTTCTTGCTTTTTGTTCATTTTAGCGTTTGTCTTGTTATATCTAAGAGCTATTCCTCATGTCTATCTACCATTATTGTATTGCACTTAAAGAAGTCAGAGTGGTTTAGGGTCCGCCAGACTGCTTTGCATGCAGTTTTTCTATCCAACTTTCTCTGTTCTCCGTAACCGCTGGAACCGCCGGATTCAACTGCAATCAACAACACAACACACTCGCACATGTCAGTTCAATCAACACCCACCAAGCAGCTCAGTTCTACTCCACCTGAAGTGATCTATCCAAACACTCTCAAAGCGCAAATTGATTTAAGGGGAAAGGAAAGTCCCACCGAAGCCTCACCTTGGGCACTTTCTCTCAGGCAGCTTCCAGCTCCAGCTCCAGCTCGAGCTTCCCCCTTTCCCAGGAACCCTCAACCATAACGTTAATCCTCTGCTGCGACGACTTTCGGTTTCCCTTTTCCTCGATATCTTCTAACGGCAATATTCTTGAGGCGTCATCCAGCTGCAGAGCCTATCCTGCCCAAGCTAAGAATAACCACTAGAAATGTTCTGGAATCCTTCCTCGTGCTGATCCGGCACCCCCCATCAACTACTAGCCCATCAGTCAGGGCTTTTCCTAAAGGGTTCTCAGGTTCCCTTAGACTGTGGGCTTACCGTCATAAAGTGGTCGATCAGGTCCACATTCCAGAGCCTTTCAGCATTCTCGTTGGTTAAACGCCCGTCAGCTCCCCACAATCAGCCAATCCCGCCGGAGGCGGCACCGCACGCGATGTCGAACTCGAACCACTCTGGTCGCATCTCCCCTAAGCTCCCTCACACTTCGTCGCAAGAGGTTACAAGTCTCTTACCATATCGCGCTGCCTCACCACCACTATCTCCCACTCGGAAAGATTCCAAACCTTCGGGCATTGGTCGCGCTGTCCAGAGTCTGCTGAGCACCCCGCAATCTGTAAGGAGTGCGGGCACTGGTATTGGCGGGGTTCCTCCGTCATCACGAGGTCGAGCAAATCGCACCCCGACAGGACCTCTCAAATCTTCTCCCCTGAGGAATATCTCTCTCGCCATGGCATCCGCCCCCAGCTCCCCGGAGCGACCGACCGTCGACGCCGAGGATCTACCTCGTAGATCATCGGATCAATTCACAAGAGATGCCGACCAAGAATCATTGACGACCCATGTGGAGGCAGTTGAAGATCCTTCCAAATCAGAGACGTCGCTGGTGTCGGAAACAGGAGGGTCAAAGAAGCGAGAAAAGTCACAAAGTCGAAAGGGGATGGCGGCAATGATGTCGGGATTGGAGTCAAGACTCTTTCCGAGGAGCTTCTCCCGTGGCAGAGACTCAAGCCGAGGATCGAGCCATCGTGGCTCATCTCTGGACTCCAGATCGCCCTCGTCTACTTCTCAATTTAGTCGATCTATCTCTCCCGGCAACGTCCGATTCGATCCTGCGTCAAAACCAACCATCGCTGATACAGATAAAGGAAGAGCGATCAGGATGCAGGACGCCCATAATCAGTCTGATGAAATTTTGAACACCAGGCCTTCCGGGGGTCTGCCAGAATATGTGAAACCCTCTGGACATGAGGAGTCAGGGGAGCGTCTGGCAAAAGACGTATTCGATCGGGACAAGAACATCATTGAGAGTAGCGAAGATGATGGAGATTCATCATCCAGTGATGATGACATTGCAGGAGGAGTACCTTCGCGCGGCCGCAAGAAGAAAGACTCCGATATTACCAGGATTACCCACAGTGATTTTAACAAAACTAGAGGGGAGAACTCTCAATCCTCAGAAGAAGGTGCGTATTCGCCAAGTGATGCAGCTTGTATCTTAACATATGGCAAAATACTAACATAAGTGTTAGCAAAACCAACAAGCATTTATAACTTTCCCTCGGTGGACAAAAAGCCAAAGAAATCTGCTCTCAAGGCCGTCATTCACCCTCGAACTAGCTATGATATCCCGACCCCATACGCGCAGTCCGCTGCTGGTACCCCCTATGGATCCGAGGATGAGGCCGAAAAGGAGGATGTGCACCGTGCGCAGAAGCTCAGCATTTCCATGTCGGCCATCGACAACCGTGTTCCCAATAGATCCATTCGAACAATCGTCCGAGGAGACTTTGCCAGCGTACAGGAAGAGGCTGACGGTGGCCGTCGTCGCCAACGCAGATATGTTGTCGCAACTGACCTGAGTGAAGAGTCCGTATATGCTTTGGAATGGACGATTGGCACTGTTCTCCGAGAGGGAGACACCATGTACGCGATTTATACCATCCACGAAGACGCGAATCCATCCTCTGTACAGGTTGGAGAAGGCGCCAAAGCTATTCAAGACGCGGCAGTTGTTGTTGGCTCACAAACCAGAGAAGCTGCTCAAAACTATGGTGCTGGTTCTCGCACGATTTTAGGCCGACTCGGCCCTGGAGCAGCAAGCAAAGCGGGTTCTGTCGAGCCTCGAGTATCTCCACTTGCGGAATCAGAACGTGTGAGGGCCGTTGAGACGGTGTCGCAAACATGTGTGAAGCTTCTGCGCAAGACTCTTCTCCAAGTCCGCATTGCTGTGGAAGTGATTCATTGCAAGAGCCCCAAACTTATGATAACCGAGGCCGTAAGTTTTTATCTTGCAGCCTGACTTCTATTTTGATCAAAGCTGACATGATATTAGATTGACGAACTCGAACCAACTATGGTCATTGTTGGTGCCCGTGGGCAAAGTGCCTTGAAGGGGTAAGTCTTGCCTTGGAAAAATCAGACATTTAGAGAGAGAAAAAGAAAAGAAAAGAAACGTAGCTGACTTTCGACCGCAGAGTTCTCTTGGGATCCTTCTCCAATTATTTACTTCAGCACTCTTCAGTCCCCGTTATGGTCGCACGTCGCAAGCTCAAGCGACACCCCACTAAAGGCCGAACCAACAACACAAACGTACACCTCTCTAACAACCTACGAACACCAAAGAGCTTGACACAAGCCAAAGTGGACTGAAATTGGTATATCATATTGATAAATGCTCCCTTGACCACCCCGCATGACCTACCTCCTGAACAAGGACGGCTAGGCTGAACTTGATCCATCAGCGATTCTCCAGCAACACTATTGTTAACATGGTGAATGGGTACCATGTAGTATTGCTAGACCCCCGCACCCTCACACCAACTTCAACTTCTCGATACCCTGAATTCATGAGACAGACGATCATTGCAAATAGAGTATAAGGCCCTGTGGAATTGACGCTATTCCGCCTGTATGGTAACTTTGGAATGGCGAGCTGCTGCGAGGCATTCATCGCGCTTTTACATAGGTAGTTACTTTAACGGGTAAGGGCCCAATAATTATCAGTCTTGCTAGTAGGTTACCAAGTTAGTAGTTGATATAGCCTATCTTTAGAGTAGCCCTAAGCGTATCGTTCTTGACGTACAGACAACTTGAAGTCCGAGTCGGTTTATTAAGTCAACCCATTTTTTCTGACTCCTTCAAAAGAGTCTACTCATTCTCATTCAGAGTCAAATAATAGTGTCCTTTACAAGAACGAGTACCTGGATATTGAACGACAACTTGAATAGTAATGAGGTTCAATGATCAAAATTTCTATATCCACATGTAACTCGTTATACTAATAGGCATCATGTTCACATTCCCGGTATATCCAAGCCTAGTACTTCCCTTCAGGTTGCTTTCTATACTAGTAGATACTCTTTGGAGGGTGTCTAAATCTTGTTCTTCAACGGCTGCTCAGCCAAGAATCGTCGCAAATTCTCCGCAATCAAACCAGCCGAACCCTCAGGTCTTCCACCCGCAGCATGAGGAGAAATAACCACATTAGGAGCCTTCCACAAGCGACTAGACTCGGGCAAAGGCTCAGTATGGAAAACATCCAGCGCAGCACCAGCAACCTCGCCCTTCTCCAACGCATCAACCAACGCATCCTCATCAACCGAGACTCCGCGACCAACATTAACAATCCAAGCATGCTTAGGAAGCAACTTCAATCGCTCCGCATTAAGCGCATTCTGCGTAGACGCCGACCCAGGCAAAATCATAATCAAAGCATCCGTCTCCGGCAAAAGCTTAGCCAACTGATCCTCCCCATAAACCTCAACTCCATTCCGAACACCCGCGCTGCGCGCAATACCCTTAACCTGGGCACCCAGCAGAGTCAAATGCGGCGCAAGAGTCTTCGCAATACTGCCAAAGCCCCAGATTAGTACGCGTGAGCCGCGGATTGTGGTGAAGTCGTTGCGCGGGAAGGATCCGCCCAGATGCTGCGGCCACTTGGATTGGAGCTGGTAGTCGCGCATCTCGTAGAAGCGGCGTGCGCCGCAGAGGAGAAGACCGAGGGCGTGCTCGGCGACTGGGTGGTCGTGTAGACCGACACCGGTGGTGATGGTGATCTTGGAAGCGTCAAATCCGGCGCCGAGGACGTCGTTGGGACCGGCGGCCAGCGATTGGATCCATTTCAGGTTCTTCAGGCGCTGTGCGGCGTCCTTGAGGTTGTCGGCGGAGTTGGACCAGGTTACGAGGATGTCGGCGTCGGTGTGCTCCTCGGGAATGGGGGACTTGACATCATAGGGATGCAGAGAGGCGGCGAAGCCCTTCAAGTCTTGGACATTGAGGGGGAGAGAAGTTGGGTAGAGGAGCTTCATGGTTGTGGTAGTTATGGTGATACTAATGATGATAATGGGAGAGAAAGAGTAAGAATAGAAAAAAAAAAATAAGAAGGAAATAGAGGAATCGGAGAAAGGGAGAATGATGCCCCGTGTTTTGCTGGAATCCCCCACCATCAATCAATCAATCATCAATCATCATTGCATTCCCCCGCCGATTCCCCACTGTTTTTTGGAGTCGGAGGAAGACCGACGGGAAATGGCAAAATGAGGGGATCTCGGGAACTCTGCCGGAAAACTAGCAAATCATTGGGCTTGAGGCAGCAGAGTCTCAGCAAATTTTTCCGTTTATCTATAGATCAATATCTATTGGTTTATACCCAGAGAGTGACTTTCCATCAAGTTCCAAGGTCAGTGATTGCTTGAAGTTGTAGTGATATCTCAATGGGATATCGACATTCCCCACTGTCGGGTATTGAAAATGTCACCCCCACGCTAACTAATCCTCATATCAAAGCCGTTCATTCGCCTTGAGGACCCCGGGTATACTTGGAAAGAAGTGACAGTGGAAAATTTTGAGTCAATGTTATATAATAACCTTATACTGGTGAGAATTTTGACGATTCTCTTCATCAACAGTGGCTGGATGTACCTTTGATAGACTAGGAAGTATGCAAGTACTTCCTTTTCCGGAACTCGAACCCATATACCCGACGGCTTTCGTCGCTTTTCTTTGATACTACTTCTCAGTATAAGAAAGGGATAAAAGATTCAAGGAAGTTCGACCTGGACTTGCAAATCTGCACAAGTTGCAATTTCTACGACACTGACTAGTACTTGTGTCCTAGTCAGCCAGGGCTGATAAACCCTCTGCGCTGTCTATATCCCCAGACAAGGGAATGTCACGCTTGAATCCGGTCCGTCAAGTGGACAACCCTGGAAGAATGATGGTGATTGATTTTCATTCAGTATTCGATGCCTTGGTAGAGATTATGAGTGACTGCTTTCATCCGCTAACGGCTTTCCGGGGATGCATTGGGGAATCAAAGAACAAAGAAAGAAATGCTAATCATAAAGAAATCCATAAGTCAGTTCGAATTTGAGAGAATGCGACTTGTCCTTTTTTCTTTCAGTCCAAAGAGCCTAGCGCAATCGCGATGGTTTCCAGCTCTCTCCTCTCTTTGATGGAATCAGAGGAGAGGGGATCTCCAAGACTTCTGTATTAGTCCAAGAGAGAGGTATACACCACCAACTGTGGATAGAGAGTTTCTGTGATAATGCTTCTCATGATTATACGATTAAGGAGGGAAATTACTGCATGTATAACCACTTAATGTACATGGAAGCATAATAATGATTTGAAAGGGAGTACGCCCAAGCCTCGGAATGAGATGTGATGGTACTAATGAATTTATTCCATACTACTAACCAGCAAAGATGAAATGGATATCGCTGTTATGAACAGTGCAAATTTTATCAAGAACCCATAAATAGATCAAGAATTTGACTTCATATCATACTAGTAGACCGCTGCATGTTTTCGAGTCCGAGTCTTTCCCCGCCATCCAGGGCTACTTGTGGACCCTTTGACCCTCAATTACTAGCAGTAATTGATCAAGACTCGACAATAGTATAATACATACTCGGCCAATTTATCGATTTGCGAGCCAAAGCAACGTTTTCCCTCTCGGCCATCGAAGTCAATGGAACGTTAAGAACCCCGAGTCTTTGTTCCTTTACTCAAGGCCCTACTCTATAATTACTATTCTCTTTCACGAACTTACTTTTGAACTCTGGGCTGAGACAAAGAGTTCCTTTGGCATTATAAGCCTTCAATCCAGACAACTCAGACTCAATTTTCACTTGATCTCGAATATCTTTTATTTTCTTCACGATAGAGTACGGACGATACACACCTCACTTGGCACCTCGAATAATCCTATGCATGACACTCGAAAGTAATAACACTCAAAATGTCTCAGATCAACAATTTGATCATACGGCACTTAGCTGTACTGCTTCTTTGCTTCTCTGTAGCTAGAAGTGACTGGACTGTCGACCTCGCAAAATGGAACGACGTGCCTGATTCTGTATCTAATGTGAAACACCCTCCACCTCCATCCAATTATTACCCGAAGGGCTTCAATAGCAGTTGGGTCTTAAACTTCGAGATCCCAAGATCAAAAATTATCGCCGAGGGGATTCCCATCATGCCAGGGACACCGGAAACTATCACTATCCGTATGGAGCAAGACATAGTTCAGTTTCAATCTCCGGCGTTCAGGTCTATTCTTCAAGAGATTGAAAACGCCATCCCGATAGCCCTATATCATGTTATGAAAAGCCTTTACAAACCAGACGACTCTTCACCACCATTGGCATTTAAAGGTTTCAATGTCATCCCAGTCATGTATTGGGATAGGATGGAAGCGATCCACGCAAAGATATCTGAAATCCGCGATCTTACAGCGCCTTATCTTTCATTTCTATCTACACTGGCAGGCATCAACCTTGGCGACCCTGAGCCCCCAATGAATTGGACTGATATCTCCCCGGCCCCGGGCATCAGCTTCATAGGAATATCTATTGAAGATCACGATTTCGGGCACCTGGATGACCGGACGTCAGTGAGTTCATTTGGTATAGACGTTCAGGATGGCCCTTCATATAGATCTCTATATCTTACTCTAGGCTGGCTTCGAAGGAGCTGGCAAAATCCCCTTCCATGGCAAACGGTCGAACTCCGGCGACATGTACTCCTGGAGATCATGACGCATGAATTTGCTCGTATTTACCAGCATCACAAGCCCGACTATTTCTACGTCAAACAAAAGATCCCCATGGCTCGAGAACCTCCAAAAGTACTCATCGACGGTATTGCCAAGTTTGTCCCGCTCAACGCCGATCTAGCGTGGCAAGGTGTTAAGACGCCCGCGGAGTTATTTGGGGATCTGCCAGATACTTGGTTTGAAGATAGCGATCACGCAGCTTACTTTCTCCTATGGCTTGAGAAGATTAAGATTGGGAAGGGAGCAATCGCGCGACTGAACGACCAAATCTCAAAGACATACTATTGGGGCAAAGAAGGAAAGCCAGATAACGGGTTCGAATTCTGGAGAGAGCTTTATGGAACTAGAATTGAAGATCTCTGGGTAGAGTACGTTAGTTATGTTGACAGGGAAGGCTATATCAGTCCCACGAAGTGGCTATCATACTCAGCTTGTTCGGTCAAGACCGCACCTCAACATACCGTTCGTTGGATTATGCGCCTTTTCCGCGCATGGTGGAGAATGCAGGGCTACTGGAGACGATTTGTTTTCACTGGGGTCCATAACTTTACCAAAAACATTCGCGATCTCTTACCTTACGGTGCAGTTGCATTCGTTGTTGCAACTCTGCCTGTTTACAAGTTGGCAATTGACCGCATCGCCAACACGAGACCTGGCGCCGGATTTCCGGATTCCATTCTCGCTGCAGGCGTGTCATTGATAACCTCTGGGGGAATCAGGTCATGGCAAGGCGTGAGACTTCTTATATCAGGAATCGGCGCGTGCTGGTCTGGTCTAGTCTTTCTATTTTGGCACACAACCGCCAGTTTCTTCCGGGTTGAGAAGTTCTTTTACACTATTGTAGACTGGATCTTTGCGGTCACTCCAACTTGGCTCTACAAATTCATCGCGACAGTGGCTTGGTTCATTGGAAATTTCCTTTACTACTTAGGGGAAGCCTTTGTAACTACTTTCGTTAACATTTACTTCCAAATTACGGGAATGCCTCCAGTGAAATGGATCATATCGCTGGTGATCTGGATCTTGTCCTCTATACTTGATTTCTTGATTTACTTGACAACGAACTTTGGGCCAATTCCTATGCCTGCTTACCCTGTTTTGGACCCGCCTTCTGACTCTGAGGGTGACGACTCGGATGATGATTTGGACTCGGAGGATGGCTCACACTCTCAGGCTTCTCTTCCTGAATTGCCTACCCCCGAGATTCAACCACCCCCGTCTCCATCTTCCTCTTCCTCCTCTTCCTCTTCAGGTTCTTCTTCCCCTGCTCTTACTCCTGCCCCTCCTCTTCGTGTACCCGGATCTGTGTCTGTTTCTCGTTCTGTCCCTCCTGCTCCTATTCCCATGCCCAGATCTAATACTCGACCTACCCCCATCCCACCTTCTATTCCCACCCCAGCTCATTTTTCTCGAAAGTTTACCAAACATCAACCTACTAAATCAGCCCCTCGAGCACCATACAATACCCCAAACACCTGCCTATCCGCCAATCAACCCCCCAACCCCTCATCTTACCAGCGATCCCGCAAGCATTCCGAAAACCGAGGCAGAACCCCATCAAGAACCCTGCACAGGTACGACAGCCTGGAATCCAGCCAAGAACAGCAAGAACAGGAAGAGGAAGAAGAAGAGGATAAAGATACCGGACCTCAACTCGAAGCAATCCTCCGCTCCCGGTTATACGGGAAGAAACTAAAGTACCGAGTTAAATGGCACGGGCAACCTGCAGATCAGAAATGGCATGATGCGAGAGATATTCGATTTCAGCCACACCTGATTCAGGAATTTCATGTGCAGAATCCTGATCAGGCTGGGCCGCCGGTGCGGTTGTCGGATTGGCTTGAGGCTATTCGGAGGGGTGAGGTTCCGAGGGAACATCGGGATGATAATGCTGCTAGGAATCGTTAGGTTAGATTAGACCATCTTATGGTAGTAGTGATATTTGATGCTTGTTTCTTTATTTGAATGGAGAGATTTTTTGGGTATTTGGGTTCTTTTCAGTGTTGCGCATACTAGTATAGGTCTGCTTGGCTCATTCAATTGTTCATGGGATCGTTTATACTAGGATTGGGTGGAGGGGCGTTGATCAGGATTGAAATTTAGATTCCAAGGTACTTGTCTGTATCTAGAGATTATTGTTTCCCCAACTTGCAAGCTTTATTATTTTGTGGATTACAACTCTTAATTCGGCTCTTTGATGTCCGAGTCATTCGAGTCGTTGTCGTTTCCATTACGCTAGGGTAATCCCCCGTAATCGAAGCCCTAAACCTTATCGTCTTTGCCTTCCTGCTTCAGCTTGGCTCTATAACTGCTAGTACATGTATGAAATAGAAAGGTATTTATCATTTAAGATGTATGAAGCTCCCTATCAATGTGGAATCCGAATTGATAGATAAAAAACAAAAAGTAGCCGAAATAGCCGAAACATGACACGCTTTTTAAGCACCGTGCGTACAAGACATCTAACGTCTGACACCAATGGTCAGTGTGATCGGGAGTAGGAGTAAAATGTGCTTCTATACACAATTTACAACCCTCACAAACAGTCGAGGGTCAATCGCCTCTATGTAAGGAATAGGAGAGGAGGGGATGAGGGGAGACATGATTGATCCCTTAGAAGCGGAGGTCCCAGCCAATCTTAGGGCCGAGGCGGGGAAGCTCGTCGGCAACACTCTGGACATCCTTGTCACCACGTCCACTGAGGTTGAGAACGACGTTCTCGCCCTTCTTCATAGACTTGGCAAGCTGCATGACACCGTAGACAGCGTGGGAGGACTCAAGGGCGGGGATGATACCCTCGTGCTGGGCAAGGGCGCGGAATCCGGACAAGGCCTGGGCGTCATCGGCAGCGATGAAAGTAGCACGGTTGGCGTCCTTCCATGCACTCAGCTCGGGACCGACACCGGGGTAGTCCAGACCAGCGGAGATAGAGTGTGTCTCAGAGATCTGACCGTGCTCGTTCTGGAGAACGTAGGTGCGCACACCGTGAAGAACACCCTTAGAGCCTCCGGAGAGGGTAGCAGAGTGACGGGCGGTATCGACACCATCACCACCAGCCTCAACACCGACCAGCTTGACACTGGGGTCGTTGGAGAAGGGGTAGAACATACCCACAGCGTTGCTACCACCACCAACACAAGCAACAACAGCATCGGGGAGCTTGCCGATCTCGGCCATCATCTGCTCCTTGGTCTCGTCACCAATCACAGACTGGAAAGTACGGACAATGGTAGGGAAGGGGTGGGGGCCAATGGCAGAACCGATAATGTAGTGGGTGGTGTCAAGCTCGACAACCCAGGCACGGAGAGCCTCGTTGACAGCATCACGCAGGGTACGGCTACCAGCGTCAACAGCAACAACGGAAGCGCCGAGGAGCTTCATGCGGAAGACGTTGAGGGCCTGACGACGAACATCCTCGGCACCCATGTAGACAGTACACTTCATACCAAACTTGGCGCAAACAGTAGCAGTGGCAACACCGTGCTGACCAGCACCAGTCTCGGCAATAATGCGGGTCTTGCCCAGACGACGAGCGATCAGGATCTGTCCAAGGGCGTTGTTGATCTTGTGGCTACCAGTGTGGTTGAGATCCTCACGCTTGAGCCAGATGTTAGCACCACCGACATGGTCAGTCAAGCGCTGAGCCAAGTGGAGGCTGCTGGGGCGGCCCATGTAGGGGTAGTAAGAGCGGAATTCCTTCCAGAACTCAGGGTCGTTGCGAGCCTGGTCGAAGCCGCGCTCGAGTTCAGCCAGGCAGTCCATCAGGGACTCGGGAACATACTGGCCACCGAACTCGCCGAAACGAGAGGGCTGGGCAGAGGGGTCCTTGGTGACATTCAGAGCCTCCAATTGGTCTCCAAGGCCGGGGCCAGCAGGAGTGTCAGCCTCGGTGATGACCTTAGTGGGAGCAGTCTCGCCAGTAGGAAGGGCCTTCTGAACGGCCTCAAGAACATTAACCTCGCGGGTAAGAGCACCCTGCTCGTCACGCTCGAGTTTGCGGCCAGTAACGCTGGAGAGGTATTCCTCAGCGGCCTTGGCAGCCTGGCCAGCAGGGGCCTGGCCGACAACGGTGATAATCTGACTGCCGATAACGCAACCCTCGGCGGCTTCCTGGACAGAGAGGAAGTGCTCGCGAGTGCTAACACCAAATCCAAGAGCAGCAGGAACATTTCCAGAGTATTCGTGAACACGGGCAAGCAGCTCGGGGATGTTGGTGCTCAGCTTTCCGGTAGCACCGGTGACACCCATACGGGAGACGACGTAGATGAAGGAGTCGGCGATCTTGCAGAGGAGCTTCATACGGGAGTCTGAGGTGGCGGGGGCAATGAGAGGAACGTATGAAAGTCTGTCAGGGTATTAACATTAGAATTGGTCTTTACATTTGTCGATTGGAGCAGGACATACCCGTTACTGGCGCAAAGGTCACGGAAGCGAACAGCCTCCTCAGGAGGAAGATCAACCATGATAAAACCACTAACACCGGCCTCCTTGCAGTCCTTGAGCATGCGCTCATCGCCATAACGGAGGACGGGGTTGTAGTAGCCCATGAGCATAATGGGGGTCTTCAGGCCGCGGCGACGAGCGGAGCGCACCATCTCCAGCACAGTTGTGACAGTAACTCCATTCTCGAGAGCCTTACTGTTGGCGGTTTGGATAGTAGGTCCGTCGGCAATGGGATCAGTGAAGGGGATTCCGAGCTCAATGATATCTATAAGTCGCAAGGTATTCCGTTAGTCCACAATGTTCAATGCCCCGCCTTTTCATGAGTGTCATGCATACCAGCACCGCCATTCTCCAGGCCCAGCAAGATATCAACAGCCTCCTCCACAGTGGGGTATCCAGCAGTAATGTAAGCAACCAGGGCCGCACGCTTCTGCTCCTTGCACTTGGCAAATGTTTGCTTGATATGCTCCATATTGAGTGGCGCCGCGGGGCAAGCAAGGACGTTAGGGGAAACGGGAAATTCTAATGGTCAATGGCGACCTAGAGAGGAAAAAAAGAAAGGTCAGGAGATATGCCTTGTAGCCCAGAATTAGAGCGAGCCAATTCAAATGAAGAATGAAGTTGGGATTGAAGTTGTGGCTGCGAGTGAGTCAATCAATGCACTTTCCTTTTTCGCCGATTTCGCCCCGCGAATCACGTGTTATGATAAGATATCGCTGAGTCATCAATTTGTGCGGGCCCTAACTTTTATGCCGAACTATGCGGAGTAACCTTCAAGTTCGTTAGTTGCGTAATTTAGAAGAATGGGAATCGAAGATCGTTTGGATAGGGAAATCAATGAGTTTTATGATTCATGATTCAGTGGCTGTGCATTCGACCCGTTTGCTTCACATGGGCCGGGTAACACCCATGTCAGTCCATGTCCAAATCTTTTTTGAACAACTAGTATTAGTACAACCGACAATGGTGGCCTTTTGCAACTTACAGAATTCAAGTTATTGTTGATTACTAAAGTCTTTATAAGTTGGAGATATTGTGCAGGTCAGGGAAATGAACTGGTTAAACTATATAGAAGAAATAATAGAAACCAAAAAAAGGGCGCAGAAGCAGCCCATATCTTCCCAAGCGCCAGAACAATGCAGTCAAAAAGCAAAAACAACCCTCAGCTCAAAATCAAAAAAAACAAGAAGTGAACAAAAAACTCCCAATAGGTTCCAGACAGGGGTAGAGTCGTAGAAGAAAGACGCTGCAGAAGCATCATCTTACTTCGAAGACTCGGATCCCCTGGTGCGCCAGGAGGGAATGAAGACCAACTGCAAGCTGGTCTCAATTCAACTCCGAATTTCCCAAATCAATAAATCTATCCCAAAGTCCGTCTTGCGAATGCTCAAAGGAATGACAGCAGCGCCCAATGCTATGCCAATTAATCGTACAGTAGCCCAGATGTGTAATGTAAAAGGAGAGTAAAGCCAAAAATGCCCGGCAAGTGGAGGATGCAACCCAGTAAAAGGAATGAACAAGACACCGTCTAAAAAAAATGCAAGAAACAGGTGTCAAACCGTGTCAAAAAAAGGATTATGCAAAAAGTGGGTGGGTCAGAGGGCATTCAGGCATGAAGTTGTTGTAAGGAGAGACGTTCAAATCGTAAATAGGTTGACGAAAAGGACGAAAGCACAAGATCAGACGGGGAGGCAAGCTCCTGTCCAACATTGCGTTTTGTCCCACCGTCGACTCTGGGCATGGTATCAAGGAGTGACAGGAAGGAGAATCGTGTATCAACGGAGCAAGAGGGGAAATATAAAAATAGAAAGGTAAAAAAAAGACGCAAGAACGCAGACGCGAAATAGATCACAAGTGCCGGCACAGTCATCGTGTGTTTATTGGCCGTGCGCCGAGTCATGGAGTGGGTATACGGGCTCCATGAAGTTGTAGCATGCATTAGCTGAGGTTGCGGTCGTCGGAGGACCCGCAGGCCCCAGGCCATGGATGTCCCATGCCGACCGGGGCGTGGGGGCCACCAGGCTGTGAGCATGTTGAGGCTGACAGATCGCCGGGTAGGAGTATCCACCAACAGAAGTGTACGGCTGACTGTGGGCAGGGATCACGGATCGGAGATCGGAAGCCGCTGTCATCGATGGATGCTCTGCTTGAGTGTACATGGGAGCACCCATGGCGTGGGCATAGTTGTTGACTGGACCGGAGTCAGACACCGATTGAGGGGAAGCGGCAGTGTGAGGTTCGGTGCCAGAGTCGGAGCCAGTTCCATGACTAGTATAGTTTGTGATCGGTGTAGGCAAAGCACCCGCGGTGGATGAGTAACTAGCAGACTGTAGGAAAAGAAAGACTGTCAGTAAAAAGATCTATCGATGTCTGTAGCAGTTCTACTCACGTATTTCCCGATTATCTTCTTGAGGGCATGGCTCAGAATCTTCCAGGGGAAGACCTTGACATCCTTCTCGATGTTGCGCGGCTTGGGGTTAGGGAAACCCATGATAACCTTGAAGAACTCCTCGCTATCTTGCTTGGCTTTCGAGACGGTGAGAGGGCGGAAACCTTCCAGGTTGCGACGAATGCGGTTCTTTTCCTCGACGGTGAAACGGACTCCGACAAGCGACTCAAGCAAGTAAATGGTGTCGACACTTGTGACAAAGCACTCATCCTTGCCTTCCCAGCTAATGCAGCTAATGCAAATGCTGTTGGGGGAACGCTTCTCCGGGGCGACAGGCTTGAAATCAGCATGGATAGTGCTTCCAGTCTGTGTGCGAGTAAACTCCACGAGTCGGCGCTGGACGAGCTTCTCATCCTTACTCCACCCCTCTGCCATTCCATCCAGGTCACCATTCAGCTTAAGGATGGCCTTGGTAGGATAGATGGCATATGGGTTGAAAGACTGGCTCTGGCCGAGGCCACTGGCCTGTTGGAGGGTAGAGGTACGGATAAGAGTCGGGTTGGAAGAGCGCATGGGGGAAGGACCTCTGTGCTGTGCGATGCCATGGGCCATGGACATTGCTGTAACGCGACCATCGCTGCTGACAGGCATGTAAGAGGGACTCCAGCCAGGTGTTAGAGGAGATGGAGCACGGATGGCAGGCTGGGGTGTAGCAGAGACAGTCGAGTAATGAGCAGATCCAGTACGAGGAGAAGACGCCGCATGGAACGGGGCGGCGAAAGCACCCATGGCAGGAATAGACTGCATATAAGGCGAGTAGGATCCAGAGCGGTTGTCACGGTAGGTGTAGTTATCCTGAGGCTCGATCTTGGGAATCACGGTGGGAGGAGCCTGTCTCTTGGAGGGAGCCGAAATGGGGTTATCGGAGTATGTGGAGAGCTTTCTCTTGCGAGAATCTGCCGAAGGAGAAGAAGCATGGGGAACATGTTCATAGTTATAGATACCAACTTGCAAAGTGGTAGGCTGGCAGTCACCCTGAGTCTCCAGAAGAAGCTGAATTGGGACCGCGAAAGAAGGCGATCCAGTCGAGATGAATTGAGGAGCCTCGACTGAAAGACAGTATTGGAAGGCCGCGCCCTGGAATCCGCAGAATGTCGGGATACATTCAGATCGCTTCGAACCGAAAATCAAAGACAAGCTACCGTAGTTGGAGCTGTGCAGGTCAAAGGGTGACTGGATGCACACCTGAACTCTCGTACCCTCAGAACCACGTTGAGGACGATAGCTAACGATCTCAGGCAGAGGTCGAGATCCTGCACCCATGATGGGAGAGGGAGCCTCGTCATAGGAGCTAGCATATTCATTACTTTGCATATATGGAACACAGTCGGAGGCCTGGCTGGCCTGGTCGGCCATCGGCGAGGGAACAAGTGAAGCTGTCACATATGGCGACTGGCCGTAAGCTGAGTATGAGCCAGCATCTTGCAACGATCGTGTGGAAGCGTAGTCTATAGTTCCAGCACATTGTTAGTACTAATGTTCGCTGGGTTTGATATGTACGTGGAGAGTGAGTAAGACTTACCAAGTACGGCGCCAGAAGCGGGCTTCTGGAAATTAGACATAGACAGGAAGGGCTCAGACTTGGCCCACAGGCCGTCTGAAAACGCACCGACAAACTGTGATTCTTCAGAATCCGAGAGATCCAACGTCTCGCCTAAAATTAGAGGCGTTTGGAAATCTGGATCGAACTGAACACGGCAGAAAAATGAGAGTCAGCTGAGAAGGTTCTCGCAGAATTCGGAAAGTCAGGAGGATGGAGGGTTCAAATTCAAACAGAAAATCGAGCGGGGATTGGAAGAAAAGTGCAAAACATGCGGGCATCCAGAGGAGAAACGAAACAAGAGGCGACAGGGGAAAAATCTCACCAAAACACCGTGAGTCTTCGAGTAAGCCAGCTTGAAGGTGTTGCAGCGACTGCAACAAGACCGAACACTCTGAAGAAGCGAATGACTGGGAATTTATTCTCCAAACGATAGTACGTCGCCACGCGCGTACACGAGAAAGGGGTCTGTCCGAGACAGGAACGAGCGACGAGATGGAAGATTGCTGTTAGTCTCACAGAGAAGTGCCTCGAATCACCATCCAAGGATTGACAGGACGCTAAGGCTGAAACTAGACGAAGGCTGGCTGCAGATAGAGACTCAAATCACGAAATGCTAGTGCCCAAAAGTTCATATAGTCCAAGGAGATGGAACCTGTCGTGCGAGAGCGTGGTAAATGCGAAAGCCACCGCTACTTGGGGAGCCAAAGAGAAGCGGATATTGGACGGGGAGACGTGTCAACGAGCTTTCCAAGAAATAACTAGTAAGACACACGCGGAGTGGTGAAGTTTTGCTTTCTTTCTTTTCTGATGCCGTGATGTTTCGGGAGGGCTTCAAGCGGATTGGGTACCAAAGGATTCTTTCTCAAGCGAAGGGGCGAACTACTCCAGCAATGAGTATGAATTCTATGTCTTGGGTTTCTTTTCCTTTCTTTTCTCCTTCTTTGAATTTGGGTTTGTTTTTCTTCAAGCCCTGGGTTTGAATAGAGAAAGGGAGGGAAAACCGGATCGGTGCATAGACCAGTAATAGAGACTCACCGGAAGTGTCAAGATGAGAGAACTGAGACCGATCTGCCGTGGATGTCTCCTATTATGCAAGTTTTGCAAATTGTAGGATGCCTGAAGAAAAGGTCCAATGTCAATAACAAACAGCTACTCCCGGATGATTATGGATACGGGGAAGTTGGTCCGGCGGCTCGAACGATGCTCGTCATCTCCCGGAAGCTCATAGATCAAAAAGGGCACGACTTAGGGCTGCAAGGAGATCACGACAGACAAGCCAGAAAAGGAAGTAATGCAAGGCACGAGGGAGGGACTGAGACCGTGGGCGAAGGGATAGTGGGGGGAGGAGTAGTGCCAACCTTAAGCTGATAGTAGTTGATGTTCTTTACGCCGTGAATAGTGAGACACGGGAGGTGGTGCTTTCAGCCGAGACAACAAAACCCAGTAGCGAGTGGACTGGGAGATTTGATGGCGGCGAGAGATGACTCTAGAACATATAGTTTCTAGATTGGATATCCAGAAATAAGAACAGACGGGCCGATCACGACGTGGGATTTGATATAGTAATCCGAATCCGATGTATTGGCGGGATGCGGGACAAACGGAAGCCTACACGCACGAGACGAGGTCGAGATGCGCAAACGACAGGCGATTGTCACTTTACAATCTCCGACTCTCCTGCGTCCAAAATCCCCACTTGGTGATAGTCTTTCCCTGCAGTTCGACTGTCGCGGGAATTTTTGTAAATCAAGGGTGCGTCCAGCGAATAGGCGCAAGGTGTTGCGATAATTAAATATTAAGAATAATCGGAGTATAGGGCGTTTTTTTTCTCCTCTTAGTAGTTCCCCTTCCTCTGTTTCGGTTGATCAAAATCCAAATCAAGAATTATTAAATCCTTGATTTCTCTTTTAGAAAAATCGGTTGTTGCTTTTTTTAGTTGATTTGTTCAAACCAGAAAAAAAAAAGGTGATTCTGGTTGTTCTTTTTAAAACGTAGCGAACGTGGTTCTCGTAGCAGCGAAAAGCGAGCGTATGAGCGAACGTGGGTTGTGTTGAGCGAATGTGGAACCTTTCACGGTGTCATGATATAATAACCTTGGGAAAGGAAATAAATAGAAGAAGGGAGGAAGAAGAGAGGGGGAGAAGGAAGATCAAGATCGAAGCAAGGAATCAGAAGGATTAAAAGCGACGAGGGTACATTATACGATGAGAGAGTTGAATTATTATTAGCAGTCAGAACAGTGCTGGTCAGAGTGCAACTTGGGCCTAACCTGTATAGGGCCGAGCAGTGGGGAACAAAAGTCCTTCCTACGCTTTTACCCTTCTTGAAAAATAAAAGATAAAATAAAAATTAATTGAGAGAAAAATGGAATAATCATAAAATCAAAATAATAAATAAAAAAAGTGGGCATACCATTCGGATGACCCAAAAATCCCATTTTTGCGGATTTTATTTTCTGAGCTCGGGGTGTCCACCCACTTCAACTGAATAGGACTAGTGACTACAGTAGTGGACAATCGTGGCGGGGGATGCACAGAGCAACCGATGTCGAACTGGGGGGTGTTCAGAGTGAGTGTGAGAGAGAGCCTGAGAGAGCCTGAGAGAAAAAAAATTAAAAAAAGATAAAATAAAAATAAAAAAAGAGCAAGAAAAAACTTGGCATCATCATGGTATTCGTCTGGTTCCGGAGGAAATAGAAACCGTGTCACGGTCCAGGGTCTCGGGGATAGCAACACTACGAGCAATAATTGGCTGCGAGGGTGGTGTATCTATTATAGTTTACGATCGAGTCCAGTTTGTTGTGAGAGCCTTGGAGGTTGGAGGGGGATGGGAGATGGGAGATGGGGGTTGGGACAAGCCTCCTTAGAAGGTGGTTGGGTATTACTGGTGTATCTGGAGTCTGTACGCTGTACGCTGCACGCTGTACTCTGTACATGTGTACCGACAGTCTGAACTACATGTGTACTGTACATATGTACACATGTACACACTGGCATGTAAGTAAGTACTTCAACACACAGCGGCACGCGTTTTTTTTGTTTTTACTGTCGGGAATCATCCTGGCGTATGTACAACAGTGGGGAGTCGGAGACCACTTATCACCGTTGTGATCTTCCGAGGTGTCCGATCAGGTTTAATGCTTGAGATCTGCCCGGTCGGACGGTTTGCTCGTTTTTTTTTACTTTACTTTACTTTACTTTGATTTTATTTTTGATTTGCTTTTCTATTCTATTTTTGATTATATTTGATCTATGTCATTTACCCTTTTTTCAACAGTAACCTTGGACCTACTATGGAACTCCAAGTCCACATTAAAAATTTTGAAATGTAGAATAACAACCGAACCCTAGTCGGAGTCAACACCAATACTGGCGGGCAGAGCCGTAGGCAGGTTAAAAAAAAAAGTGGGCAAGAAAAGTGGATCGCAAGTGTTGAAGGGCATGTGGGAAAAAAAAGGCTGCAGGGAGAGAGAGAACCGCGGAGCATACACGATTGTATACGATAATGTACTGAGTACCACTACGGTAGGGTACGAGAGAGTGACTTCATCGGATAAGAAGTTCAGGCTCAAGGTCAAGATCAAGCACAGCCTCCCATTGCAGTCAAATCAGCAGCTTCAGATGCCCTCCCCAGACCCAATCAATTCGGTCACCAGCTTCCGACGGTTTTCTTGTTGTTTCCAGTTTTTGCTACCAATCAGATTGCTTCATTTGGGGTAGGTTACCTTTTCCCTGGAGACTTGTGTGTATAATTAGCTTACACTCTAACTGATCTGAGGATGGCGGGAACCTAGTTCAGCCACCCTCCAACCTCCATCCGAATGCGAGTACACAGTACTCCGTACTCTGTAATCCCTACAAAGTCACGATGCTGTGAGCAATACTCTCAGGTGTGACCATCAGATTGGATCTTAAGTCGATTACCTCGAGCCCTTGCTGCGTGGTCGATCCAAGATAGACCTTGATGCTGGGAGGAGGGGGGCTGAAGGACGCTTTTCCCCTCCCTCCCTCCCTCCCTCTCACTCTCCCTCACGGAACAAGGACCCTGCTTCGTGCCAACCTCTTCTCCAACGATGCTCGGATCCACCGCGGATCTCCCTAGGCTCCTTCATTGGTTGCCCCTTGTCTCCGGCTCGGCCGCCCAGGACATTTCTGCATCGGAACCCTCGTGTGCGTGTGTCATGATTATGTACTCCGTACTGTAGTTCCCTACGTGTATGTATCTGCGTACAATACTCCGTTAATGTGTACAAGTTGACCTGCAGCACTGGCACGTACAGACTACCATCCCCTCGAGTCACCAGCACACGAGGTGGCTGCGTGAGGTCGGGTCATCCTCCCTAGCATCCTAACCCATGAGGGACTTGTACTCGTCCTGGTACGGAGTATCTGTATTATCTGCATCTCGCAAAAACCCCCATTCTCACTGCATTGCATTGCTTTTGTGAGGCCTTTCGCTACACAGCTCCCCATTCTCACAACTGTAGACCCCCCAGGAACTTCCGTACAAGCGAAGGCGTAAACCTAACCTTGCTCAATGGAGTAGTCATCTCCAACAAAACATTCAGACAGCTGGACAGGACAAGACGGGCAGCTCCCGAGCTAACAATAGCACACCTTGCATCTCACCTGACTTGGTGGCCTGACTATGCAAGGGTTCTCATCGTTGATTGGGGAGGTTGGCTGGCGCTATGGTGAATCGAGTATCACCCGCGCCCCACGAGGATCCGTGCGATGCTTCCCCCGTGCGAGGGCGAACAAATCCTACGAAACCATATCATCATACTCTGCACTGCGACCTTATCCTCTCAAGCGGCTACCCCGGCTGCTATCCCTCAGCTCGTTGCTTCTTCCGCCTTCCGAAATTGGTCCTAGCTCAGGGTCCTGCGGAGAGGCAACCCAATGCTGGGACCTGTCGATCGTGGCGGTTTAGCGGGTTGGGTGGCTGTACAGCCCTAGAGTAACTACCTCCAGGGCTACGGAGTACTGTATCTACATACATTGTGCTCCGTACACACTATCCATGGATGTACAGTAGTACCTCCCCTAGCATCGTAGCATAAATCATGAGGTGGGAATGGGCTTATTCCTGAATTTGCTTATCATGGCAAGATCATCATATGTTGGACTGCTCTAGTAGTACCCCTAGGCCGAATTGAATTCTAAATCTCAATCCCTGTCAATTAGTCCTTGAAGGTCTTCATTTACCCTCCGCTTACATAGTAGATATCCATCTTTTCAAAAGTGTGCAAGGGCGTCAAATCTAAGACTGAATGAGATCATCAGGCAAGGATACCTAAGTAAGTTTTAGTCTTCAAAGGTAGATTCAATTAACAATTGTGACTAGCATCCCTTCCTTAACCTTCTAACGGTTTGGCTGCATAAGTCCAACCCACTTGATGAGTTGCATATCCAACCACCACGATGCTGAGATACCCGTGTCCCGGCAATTCTATGCACTCGATCTATCCGACCGCTTTACCCCTCGAGGAAAGAAGAGCGATGTGTAGATACTCCGAGTCCCAATGTGTGGTACATAGCACCGCCTCCGCGATTTCGCCACGTTCAAGACGTCCGTTGTGGACACCTCACTAAACTCGAACGGGAGATCAAGATTTGGTTCAGTGGAGGAACATCAAGAATCTTCATTCTTTCAGTACCTGGTCAAGGTCAAGGGGACCGTGGCTCATTAACCATGATCAGCGCATCAATTGGGCGAAGCTCTGGGTAGGGGCCTTTTTTTTCCCAGGGCAAACGGGAACCCCATCCCAGCCTCCGACGCCTCCCTTCCAAACCCTCTCTCTACGCCGCACTCTACACAAACCTCCTAGTTTACTCTATTTGACAATTTTATCCCCCCCCCTCTCTCCCGGCAATCAAACAATTCCGGCAAGGAGAACCGCCCGTATAAGCTCTGGATTTACCTTTATGGTTACCCCCTTTGCCAATGTTTCGCTTTTTTTTGCCCCGGACCCAATCCGAAGCGGTTTGTCTGGTTATCAACCGCCAATCCCTCTGATCGGCCAATCCTCGGGGAAGTTTCTCCACTTTGCTCCCCAATAAAGTAAACCCCCCATTCGACCGTTCAAGCTACTCAATTCACTACGTAGAGATGACAGGGAGAGGATGGGGGGAATAAGAGAACCAGCTGGCAGAAAATAAATTAATTAAAAAAGTCAAAATATATGAGATTTGTGAGCTCAATTTCACCCGATTCGCCGGGAATATCTCTCCCAACAGACAATTCCAATTTGATTTGCCAGCAGCTTCAATTGCTAGGATGCTTTCCAGAGGAAAATAGGAAAAAAGTGGAGACTCTACCCAATCTTACTTTTAAAGGGTTTCGGAGGATCAACCTTCTTGGAGATTGTCTCCGTAAATGTACAAATGATAGTGCGGCTTGTACCGGCACCTGCCTATTGTACTCCTCGCACGAACTCCACTAGGAAATCAATTTCTGTACCTTTCAAGATCATCTTGCTAAAGGCCTATTTACTCTGCTAAAAGACAGACTATTGTTCAATCGTTAAAATAGGCTTTGGCTTTATTGAGTCTCCACGTAATGTATGTACGCAATTCCTTTCAAATGTGCAGGGTACATACTGTATGTACATCTAGACGTACTTGAGAACGAGGGCAATCTGTATGTAATAGCATATGCCGGGGGTGAAAACCCCCTCGTTTCAATTTTTCAACATGTACTAGGGGTGCGAGAGGAACCCACGATCATCTCAAATCGATATGATGGCATGTCAGGGTCCCTGGGGAACCTTGCATGCAAAGCAAAGATCTCATGGTGGCGCCGTGATTAGAGTGAAACCGGTGATCAACTCAAATAAGCCACCCTTACAGGCTCGATTTGCTGTTGGTCTTGATTGTAGATTTTACCCGATATAGCAAGCCCGTGGTTTCCCTGCATCGCTGCCGTGCGAGTGTGGGCTTCATCATTCAATACGCCAATGTCAATTGGACCTCTTCCCATCCTACGGAGGAATGTACATACAGATCCTTAGTCTCACGTTGTGGGACCTGAACTGCTTCCGCGGCTGGTAGCCTCTCTTCCCTTTCCTAAGTACGTACGGAGTATTTGACGGATACTGCTCAGCCACATCGTGACTTTGCTGAGCCATAATCCTATCGATTAGCATCTATGGTTCATCTGTCTTGAAGATATGCTTCATGTTTGGTTCACGAATCATAAGAGGTCGTTTAGAGAACCGTTGGGGAGGCTTACGGCCTTCCCTGATGTTGAATGCGGGAAGAAGATCTCATCTCATCTGGTTTTTTGACGTGATACTCACATCAATATGGGTACGCTAATACCCGGGGGGGGCCAAAAGTGACCCCCCTCACGATCTTCCAATCCCCGCTTGGCCATCCTTGTTTCTCCATCCAAGTCGCGGGTTCCGTCACGTCCTGAGGGTCGTGCTGCAGATTGCATCTTCCGATACATCTTCCGATAGACGTCGCTCCTTCCCTTCACTGTTTAGCGTTATAATTTCGCCATGGCTCTATCCAGGAAATTTCCAAGAAAAGGAGGTCAGCAGCTCCCAGATTCCCGGGTTGTGGAGAGGGAGAGAGGCCCATATGCCGGCCTGTCTCCGTGCCACTCGGCCATTCTTCGGTGGTCATGTGTGAGTTTTGTTTGGTCTCGGTGGACAATAAGGTATTAAGCTTGGCTTTGATGAAGGCTCATCCGACCCGTTGACGTTTAATTTGACACTTCTTTAGTAAGAGCTCTGTAATATCTTGGCATGGTAGCAATCCTCTCATTTCTTAGCCTGAAAACTTGGACCATCCTATGGCCCCTAAAGGCATTCCAATTACAAACTAGAAGCAGATAGATTGATCCTGTCATGGTCAAAGAATTGAGCTATTTCAATCCTCACCAACTAAGGACCCAAGAACACGGCACAGGCGTCTCAAGGAATTAGGTTCACCCTCTCAGGGCAGGGTCTTCTATCTCTTTCTGCGACTAGTCCCGTCTCCAGGCCCCGTGGGCGTAGTTGTTTCACCGACGAGAAGATCATAGGAAGGGTTTCACCTCATGCCTCAAAGCCTCGGTGATTCTTCAATCCTTGGAGATGAGAGAGTGGCACCGCTATTTCTTTATTCTGGTGTAGATCGCATCCACAGTCGGAAAGGTCGACGGGCTGCCGCGCACATCATGCTCAGTGCTTTTTTTTTTCTAGTGGGAGTGGTGCCAAAATGCTGCAATGCCCACTTCTGTACATCCGTCCCAGGTTCAACATGGGGGGGGGCTTCTGTCGATCCTAGCTCCAGTTGAGAATGCTAAGACTTAGCCTAACACCCGAATGAGATCCCACGAGCGTGACTACCGAGAAGCTAAAATTCGGGAGCCTAAGTAGACATAATGACCTTCCTTGTCGGGAGAGCTCTCATCACGACACGTCTCCATACGGGGCTCAGGGGCTGTGAGACAGATCTTCACCCTAGTACAGTACTTGAGCGACTATGCTATGGTTTTGTCGATCGATCCGGCGGCAGAGCTGGTGATCAAATTGGCAGCGTGGCATACTCAGGTGGCATTTTGCAATTTTCAGATTAGGGAGTGTACCGTGGTTTTGTTCTTCTTGAAGGTTCGGGAATAAACTAGTAGGTTCAAGTTGGCACCTGGTGGGCATCAACTGGAAGATAAAAATGCTGATATGGCATTCCAAGGTTAATGGGGTGCCCCAGCTCAACAACTGGATGATGAAACTAGTAGTATATTTTAGTAATGCAATTGTGGTAGTTTCGGGATATTTGATCGATAAAATAAAGCGGCATCGTCACGAGGATGTTATTCTTGAGAGTAAACGTGAATAATGATACTGGATACTACAAGTTGTGCTGCTACTCATGCGACTAGGGCAGATCGTCGGTACCCGCCCGATATATACAAAGTTGCGGAGTGGAATTGGAGTTCCTTTCCCCTCACCCAATCCAGTCTTAACGACACTCGTGGACTTCAAACTCTATCCTGGCATCATCGACTGCTAGTATGAACCCATTGACCAACCATACAGCCCAAAGGAATTATCCGAATGAATTTTACCGATTTCCAGAAGAAACTCTTTCCTTCCTCTGATTGATAGCTCTTCCACTCTCGAATGAGCTGGCAGCGATCGGCTCTGATCGCCCTTCCATGAAACCTCCGCCAATGCTCGACCGTTTCAAATTGATTTTTTCAGAGGGTCCCTCACCCAAACCATCCCGTTGTTCCCGTGCTCTGATACGTGATGGCTACATTGAAACGAATCTGAAGCGGACCATCGTTTGGAAGTGCCGGCCATATCGAGTTTACTCATTGGAAGATAATACCCGTGGACACCAACTCTTTTCCTACTCTCAACATCTCTATTAACAAAGCACCAATGATCGTGCCTGATTATCTGTACAGTTTACCGACCACTACACAGAATACAACTGAATCTGGGATCGGTCAAAGGGGCCAACACAAACAGGGCAAGGGAGATGGCGGTGCATTCCACGAGGTGGAGCATCTTCCTGCACGCGCTAAGCGATCCTCCGCCGAACCTAGTGGAGAGCAGGACAGCAGAACAACAAATGGGCGCATAGGCATTGCAGCTTGTCGGGACATCGGGGATCCAGTCCGTTCCGACACCTATCCTGTTCTCTACAATTTCTACATATTCTATACCAAATCGAGTATCGCCGAAAGAGGGGCCGTGATGCAACTATTCTTGGTGATCCAATGATCTTGACCATCTTATCCTCTCCATCCCTGTCGGACCCGAATGTCTGTATCCACTTTTTTTTTTTTGACTTTTCTCTTTTTACCCTTTCCCTTTCCTTCGACTCTTCCATATCTTCGATACTGCGTATCTGCGTATCTATGTGATTTTCTCCGTACTCATCTACGGAACCAACCCTTTCCCACCCCCTCAAATTGGTGGATCGACCACCATTGACCCTCTTTTGCTTGCACCGTGCACTCAGTACCAGAGAACATGATGCCCTGATGAACTATCCTGCCACAGCAGGCAGCAGTTCCTAGTAGTGTGCTTGGACCTCGGCCTTGACAGCACCCGAATACCCACAAGCACATCCACTCTTCAATTCAAGTTGACTAAAGAAGTAGTACATAAGCTTGGGTCAATTGGTCTAACCGTCCAAGCGAGCAAAACGTCCCATAGGCGCGCTCATCGCACTCAAAAAAAGCCAAGACCAAGAATACATAACAAGAACTTCTACCAAGACCACAAAGAAGAAGGTAGATTAAGTAACAAGAAAAAAGTTTAACAAATCAAAAAATGGGACCAGCAGTACTCTGTGTATAAGCGACCGGGTCTCAATTGTGGCGTTTTGTCTCACTGATTGGGTCATCGTCGATTAGTTCAAATTTCTGATTGAGTAATATTCCCACGCCTACACTAAACATCACAACAACTTGGACATATTGAACTATCATGAAGACATAACGTGTGTTGACTTTAGTGCATCCGAACGACATCATACTGAGCAATGAGGCTTCGGAACCTAACCGAACGGAGACAAATCGGACCCCCCGGACTACTATACAATTCGTATCTACTTTGTACTAGCTTAGACCCACGACATAAGGGCTTATCATTGGCCAAATAGCAAACACCACTGTGCGCTCCGCCATTGGATGTCCTCCACGCTCGATTCACCAGTCGTTGGCAGGGCTGTGTAGAGCTGTTCGGACCTGTCTCACCCTTGCCCTAAGTATAGCTTTCCAACTTCTTCAACAAAATGCTATTCTTAGCGGTGTAGACGAGAAACTCAAATCCTTGCTAATAATCATAATCCCCATAGTTTGAAGCTATGGCTTCACCGAGGCGTCATGTTTTAGACGATCATTTGTAACGGTAGCAATGGCCTTCCCGAACTAGTAGCGTCTCTTTTGTTGGGCTTATGCTTATTTTTGTTCAAAGAAACGGTTGTTCCTGGTTCAGCTGAGCCACGTTGAACGTGTAGACGCCATAAGGAGGCCTGATCGACGTAGCCCTATGCGAATTAGAGTACAACTCCACTGCCTATTCGCATAGTTCCTGGGGGATCAATTCGCCTATACGCCTATACGCTTAAGAAAGTAGCAATTATTGTGTGCAAATCCGCACTTCCGGCGTGCCTGATAGTGGCTGAGACATGTTGATCGTCTGGCGGTCAGAGATGCCTTCTTTTTAGGGCTGGTTGGATGTAGTAGGCCAGTTGATGCTACGGTTCATGTCAGCTATGCAAATGCCGATGAGGACGAATATCTAGTTGATAGGGGGGAGTGCTATGTGAGTTTCCGAGTATGGCAAGTGTAGCATGTTGGCGTTGGAAATGCTAGGTACCTACCTATCAGGTACTGCTGCAGTCCTATACGTGATAGCCCCGTGGATATGTTCAAGTTCAGGTGGGCAGCCGTGCTGCAACAGCAAGGCCTTGCAGCCAAAATGAATGAGTTCCTAAGATCATGTACGCTGGTACGTTAAGGGACAGCAAACAGGTTTGCAAAGCACTTTTCATTCGGAATGCCCTACTCAGAGAGCAGAATAACTAACCAAGTACCGTTTCTTTTAGTTGAGATTCGCGCTCTCGTACACGGAACGACCGTAGCAGACAGGATAAAGTCTCGCCCAGAACTTGAACTTGTCCGGTTTGTTCAGACTCTCGGCGACCAACCACTTAGCGAATGACGTCTCCGTCGCGAAAGGATTCGGGCTTCGATAAACAGCAATCTATACAATTGGGTGTTAGCCAGGAGGACGATTGGGTGGGCGTGCATGGCCAAGGGGGGCTCCCAACTAACCTCAGAGTAATGCTGCATCGCATCATGGTGTTTCTCTGTGAGACCGAGTCCGATGATAGTATGAATTCTCACCCGGCGAGCCGCATTGCTATATGCCCGTGCAAGTGTCTCTCGTTCTGCAGTGTTCTCTTCACCGATGGCAAAAAGCAACTTGTTGGTCTGACGTATATGGGCAACCTCGATGAGGCGGGTGAGGATGTCGGCTTCCCAGGTCTCCATAAGCGGACTATTGGTCTCGTTGATATGGCGCGACAGAACTGAGATCTCTCGTTCGAGTCGACGAGTGTTGGCGTGCACTTGTCTCATACGAGAGTCGATGTCGTCGTTTGAGATTTGCAGGGCGCGGCGCGCAAGGTCGTATTTCTGCATTCGTCAATCTCCATTCATCTCGCTTTGCGTTCTAGGGAGCCTCCGGTGGTATTCATCGTATTTGGATCATCGGAACGGTGCTCACATTCAACGCAGATATCCTGCCTTCCTGTACGGGAAGCTTGGTAGGTCCACGGGAACGGGAGCGGGTACGGCGGTCGGATTTCTCGGGGGAGACAGACATGATGCTTGAGATAAACCTGCTGGCAGGTGAATAGGAGACAAATAAAGGCCCGGATGGGGTATAACTGGATAGGTTGGAGGTTGATGCTAGTTGGGCTACCTTGGGAGGTTGAGGGTGAAGTTTTGAGATGAAGTCAGAGATGGCGATATGGTGATGCCTGCCTAAACATTGAAATTCATAATTTGTTCCTGAGATGCGCGCCTGCCACCTGGGCATTTAGAGATTGTAGGCGTATTTGCTTGAACATTATCATCAAAATATCCCAAGTAGGACTACTAGAGGATATGGGACCCTGCAAGGTCCCATAGCTGTCAATTATTTACAGCTTGCTGCCAGAAGAGGCCTTGCCAAAATCAATCACCAGCTTTCCAAACTGCTTGCCTTGCTTCATATCCTCAAACAATCCATCAAGAGCAGGAAGATCATCAATCTCGGCTTGGAGTACTCGTGAGATGACAGGATGAATCTTCTTAGCCTTGACAAATTCGATCATGTCCTTGAACTCTTTGCGAGAGCCCATCGTGGAACCACGAACATCAATATTCTTAAGGACGGCTGGCATAGAGAATGTCATTTTCGGAGACACTGTCATACCATAGATCGACAGAACACCACCAGCCTATATCGAGGGGGTTAATAAATTTCGCCGGTTTACTAAGTTGGCAGTAGGTACAGGCAAGTCCTGTTGCTGAGATATATCAACTTATCAACTTACCTTGAGTAGCTTGACGCTCTTTTCAATAGAATCGCCACCAGCACCATCAATGATGGCATCGAAATTCTTCTTTCCAGCTGGAAGCATACCCAATAGCTTCTTTTCCCATCCTTCTTCTTTATAGTTGACACCACCAGTTGCCCCAAGATCAATAGCTTTTTGAATCTTCTCCTGGCTAGAGCTTGTCACAAAGACGTGAGCACCACGTGCGACCGCAAATCGCAGAGCAATCAAAGCAACACCACCGCCAATTCCAGTAATCAGAACAGCTGCACCATCGCTAGAATTCTTCTCGCCGGCCTTGGTGACCAGGGCTCGCCAGCCAGTCAGACCAGTCAAAGGAAGGGCAGCGGCCTCAGCATCAGAAAGATGGGCGGGTGCCTCCTCGACCTCGGACTCTTCAATCGTGATGTACTCCTGAAGGGTACCCTTGTTATAGACCTTGGTACCTCCCATGATGCGATATCCGGTGGCTTCCTCAGGCCCATCAGGCGAGTCTTTCCAGCCCACACCCGGATTCAGGATGACGCGTTTACCTTTCCACTGCTCTGGGCTAGACACGTCAGGGCCGGAGCTAACAACAGTACCGACGCCATCTGCCAGCAATGGGACATCGAAGGTCACGCCAGGGTACAGATGTTGGCGGAGGAAAAGGTCGCGGTGGTTGAGCGAGGCGGCGGATAGCTTCACAAGCAGCTCGCGGCCTTGCGGGGAAGGCCGGGGTAGATTGCGCACGGTGAGCGGGTAGTACACCTGACCCGGCTTGCCAGGTTTGCCATCAATGGGCGAAATGTACACGGCCTTTGACATTGTGATAATGGTAAATTGAGTGAGTTGAAAAGACAAGCTTTCTGATCAGTTGGTATGAAATTGGTTAAATGCGGGGAGCTGGCTTATCGCTAGCCGAGGATCTCTCCAACTCGGCTCCAGGGAAGAGTTCACAAGTTACACCGAATGATGAGTCCACGTATGGGGTATCCACAGCCGAATTGATTTCGATGGCGCAGATATTTTTTGAAGGAATAAATAGTTGACCAAGGTCTGATCTTTGATATAAGTAGTTGGTGTAGACTGCCCCCATTCATCGTGTCTGTAGGGACCTCGGCCCACGGACCAGCGGTCTTCTATGTACATTACTAATTCCGAGTCACAAAGGATCGCCATCAACATCCTTGTCTCCAATTTGGAGAACCTGAAATACATTACCTTCTGTAGTTATTTATTCCAGCAATCGGGTCTTGGCCAGAATAATGAAGCCTCTGGTTTGCGCCACGATCCCAGGCTTTTCTCGGTAGCTATCAGTAAGTACCACTCATCGCATACAGTGGGGTTCCATTAGTTTGAAACCCCCGAAAAAAAGAAGCTTCGGCCTACTAAAACCTCTAACTTGGCGAATGGTATTGAGCTGAGTAAGTTGTTTGCTTTGAAATAGTAGCGGAAATAGTTCTGTTGGAATGTCGCTGGAGACAGCCTGAGACTACCAGTAATACTAGGTAGTTTAGACTCGAAGGTAGATACTGATGAGCGCCAAGGTCGATATAATATTGACAGCACGAGAATCAGATGGCAGTTTTTGAGAAATGACTCGGAGGTAGTACTGTGATTAAACGAAATCGTTCCTTTCATTTATAACATAGAATGATATCATAACTCAAATGTGCTACATGAATCATCAAATGGTGTATACTAAGATTTTACTGTTTCAAGGTGCTCGACTCAAACCGAGCTTCACTCTTCCCCAAGGATCCTTCTGAATGGAAACAGAATGAGCTGTAATCTTAGTGTCAGCTAGTGCCATAGAGAACTCCGTGCCGACAACAACACACGAGCTGGTAGTGATGACACGAAATGCATTTAGATTCACCAGTTTCCACTGGGTCTTCAACCACAGCGCCAGTCGAAGAATCAGAGGCCCAGCCGTCGGACATGGCATAGTCATGAGGACCGTCAACATTGGTATCATCTGTACAACAGCAACCACTGGGACGAATCTCAACCCGGGGTGTAGGGATAGGTCGTTTGCAGGCGCATTTCACATGCGGGTTGGGATTTTTGGGCTCCTCAATCGGTATGTGCGGACAGACCGTTGCTGGGGGCCGAGCTGGAGGCTGGTATGAGTGATGACAGTCACGATGTTCTTGATGGCCTGACATGCCTGTCATTCCGTAGAAATTCTGGGTCGGAGGATAAGGATGGGAATGAGTAAGCGGAGATGCTGCTGCTGCTGCCCCCGTGGCATATGCACAAGTACATGGAGATGCCGTTGTGAAAGTTGCACTAGGAGGTTTTTGATTATCTCTGGGATTTCCTTTCGTTTTCCTGGACCGTTGATTGTTATCCAAATCCGACTCAACGCGGGGAGAATGCAGGCCGCAGCATGATCTCTGAGACGGGCCTCTCTCGGAGGAATTGCTGTTATTGGTCGTAACTGGTGTGGCTGGAGGTAGTATATGATCTCCGTGGATCTCACAAGGAGCTCGAGTGCACTTTTCAGCCGAGTTGGCTCTGGGAGTTGGTCGGACGAAGGCACAACTGTCGCTGTCGCGGACAAAAAGGAGGTTGGGCTTGATTTGTTCGCCTCGAGAGATAACTTTGTGATATGGCTTGCCTAGGAAGTAGTCGGGGATGTTCATGCACCGCCGATTGCTGCGCTTCATGATGTTTTTCTTTCTAGGAACTGTGTCCTGCAGAGCTGTAGTAAGTCCGGACGACTACTGGTAAAAATTGAGAAAAAGCAGGGAAGGTTCAAAGATTCGTGTATGCTCAAGTCCAATATTGAATAGATGAGTATCCGTTTGAAGCAAAGCAGAGTATCCGACTCGCGAGGTCTTGATCATGAACAATCACTTCAATTTGGTATCAGAAGTTGCCATCGACGAGGGAGGGAGGGAGCAGAGATCGTATATGAAGGGCCGTTTATAAGAGAAACAGAGCAATGACGATCATTTGTAGGAATAACTCTGGTAAATAGAAGCATCTGGCTTTGAAAGAAGATAGCAAACTAGTATATGTACCTAACAAGGTAGGTCCATGGGTAGGCAGGAGATGTTGATTGTATCTATGGAGGATCAGCAAGCCACGCAATCAAGCAAACCTCCCAAATGGTCAGGCCGGTGACAATCCCTCATGTTGGAAAACGGGTAGAAGAATACTAGAATTTCGAACCTGACCAGGCCCTAGTCCGAACTCCGATGGGAGACGGGGGGTACGTAGGGCTCAATATAGGGTTCAACGTTTGCATTCCCAAATTGAAATCCATCGATTGGTGACCTTTCCAACCTGGCTTTCATTCATTCAGTATGGTAGAATGGTGGGGGGGGGAAGGGAGGGATGAATGAATGAATGGATAAAATATGCAAGTATCCCCTCCTTCCTTGAAGATACTCTCATCAAATGGTTCATGATTGAGCATCCTAAGGGTTCTCCGCAATAGAGTATGCAATTATCACAAAAACCACCAGCGTTGCAGCAAGGGTGACCGACAGCACGACACGTCCAAAAGCCAACGAGAGAAGGACCAACAGCAGCAGCGAGAGCAACGCCAATCCAAACCAACTTTAACTGTTTGAAAAGCAGCTGATCGTCCAATGAGAGTGACGTTGTGGCAGGGCCCGTACCTTACACGTCGACCCCTTTATTGCCACGCTCACAGCCCACCGCATGCATAGATGCCAGCTGCACGCTTTCTGCTTTGGGAGAGCTTCCCTATGATGGTAGACTCCACACTTTTGAAGACGAGGGGGGCAGTGGGAAAAAGAAAAACAAAAGAGGAAGTATGATAGATTAGAGTATATCTTCAGAATCTAGAATAGAGCTTAAACCTGCTATTCAGAATCCCCTCTAGCCTCATAGCTAAAGCTTAGGTATTCTGTACTTAGGCACTCAAGGCGGAGCAGTGTGTGTTGTGTGTAGCCAGTACTTCCTCTAGGTGGCTGGAGGCTGCGTGCATTTAAGGTATTTTTTTCGTTACACGGACAGTCCGATACTCCAATACCCCGTGTTTGCGTGCTTTAAGGTGACCGCCCACGCGACACCGGGTCACCAATACCATGTATTTTCGCCTCTGCGCCCTTAATGCCACGCCCCCGCTAAATCCATTTTTGCTCTCCAGGAAACCCAAGCGAAATCGAATCTCGATCTTTCTTTTCTTGACCTCGTTCCTCTGTCGCTCTCGCATACTGCATTTTCCCTTCCACCCACCTCGATCTCGTTCGTCGATTGACAAGCATCTTGCTGTCTCCTCATCCATCTCGCCTCCAACATCAACCTTTTTGTGTTTCGCGTTTTTCAAACCCGTTCGCATTACCTCACTTTCGCACTATCCGCCACACAAGTCTCGCGACGAACCCTTTCTCAAATCGGCCGTTTAGTGGGGGATTATCACCTTATTAGAAACTGCCTATTATCCACAATGCCTACACCACTTCCATCGAGTTTTGCCTCCGCCGCAGCCGGCAACACGCAGGACCCCAATCGGAGAGGGGATGCAGGAGCTACTGGTGAATGGTATGCAATATCGCCCTTCTTCCCCATTATTAGCATCTCGTGTCGAGCTATATATTCCCTCTGATCCTCTCCATAATTCCATTAACCCCCAATGCCGTGAGAGTGAGATATCCGTTGCTAATATCCTTATGTCTACATCAGGTCTCGATCTCGTATGAATGGTGCTACTCAGACCTTCCGCCGCCCCTCCGTTGCTACCAACCCTTCTCATACTCGGGAAAGTGGTCAACCTGCAACTGTTTCGACATCGATGGCCTCCGGGGCATACATCCCACCCCACATGAGCTCAAATACCATCCCCAGCACCATGCGCAATGGAGAAGCCCGATACTCCAAGGAACAACTCCTAGAGCTGTACAAGGCTCAACGGGAAACTGGATCTTTGGGCAAAAATGTGGAGGACTACTTTGTAGCTGACTGGAATCCTCACATGGTGACAACCCCCGCGAATGGAGCGTGGGGGAAACGTGATGACCATAAGTCCTCTGCGGGGCCTGAGGTGTGCTGGGATCATGGAGGACAGGCCGAACCGCTGAACCTGAGTGATTTGTCGGATGGAGAGAAAGAGGTTTGTTATGATATTCTGTGCGAAGGTGAAAGTGCATGTTCTGATGCTAAAATTTTGCAGATGTTCTCTGCCTCCGTCAATTCCCCCCTCAAGCCACCACCTACGAACGCCCAGAAGGAAAATAGTGCACCGGGTACTGGAGGCCGCAAACAGTCTATTTCTTACACTCAGGGCCATAACAACAACTTCAATACCTCCTCCCCTACGGCCAGCCGTCCGGGCGCCAGGCGTCGTGAGACCGGGGATTCGATAGGCAACCCAATGTCCCCTACCGGCTCTAACTCGCGCTTTTTCCGTGATGAGGCGACTACTTCTACCCCTCCTCCAGCCCTATTGCGTCGTAAGACCGATTTCCGAGATCAGAAGACCGACGAAAAGGCGAAAGAAGTACCTGAAGCCGCCTCTCCCTTTGGCTCCCTGAAGCGAAGCTCCACCAACCCTCTCAATACAGCTGTAGGAGGACCAGGCTCTCCTTGGGGTTCGGCTTCGCACAGTGCCAACTTCTCCCCTATGGGCGCTTTCGGAGCCTTCTCCCTGGGCTCAAACACTGCGTCAACCCCGACGGAGAAGAAGCCTGGATACGGAAGTCTTCGTGGAGAGAGTAGGTTTAAGGGTCTGCTTTCTAAAGACAGCTCAGAGGATATCGCTGGATCGGCCAAGGAGAAGAATCTGACTAGTTTGGAGCGCCTGACCGAAGATGATGACGACCAGCGCGCTCAGTCGCCTTGGGGAGATGCGGTTAAGACGCGCGCGAATCGCAGCGAAACTAATCCTTTCGATGAGCCTCGTAGCGGTAGCGCAGCTCTCGGCGGATCTCAAGATGTCGAGGCACCTTCCCAGAACGACCTTGGCTTTGGCGCATTCGGCATGACCTCGAGCATCCCCGGGTTCCGCGAGTTGATGCAAAGCCAAGAAAATTCTCGGAACCCTACTCCCAGTCTACTCCAGGGACACGAGCCAACGAGCCCCACTAACACCAACCCCTATCAAAGCCCTCAAAATGATCGAACTGTCGATGCGGAGGATGTGGACACCGATGGATCGGATATCCAGCATTCGCAACATCCTGGTTTGAGCGGGTTGCGGGATCCCTCGAATCCTTTTGGATCCATGAGACGGGCTGGCTCAGGAATGGACCTACCTACTGTTGACCGCAGCCAGAACTCCAGTGCCAATGCCAACCGAAACTTCTCAGGCCTCGGTGGCCTCGGCGGTCTTCCTTCCCTCGGCGCAGGCTCTGCGTGGCCTTCTGGAGGTGCTATTGGCACCCCAACTCGTGAGCGCTCAGCTTTTGCTAGTGGATTCGGTGATCCCATCTTTGGATCCATGAGCGATCTTCAGTCTCCAAGTTTGTCCACGCTTGGAGGCGGGGGTCTCTTTAGCCCTCATGCTGGTATCTCGGGGACCGCTAGCATCGGTCGATCGAGTAAACTTGGCGCTCTTTTCTCCTCTGCAATGCAAGACGAGCAGGGCCGCCCTGAATCAACTGGTCTGGAAGATGCGATTCGCCAAGCGGACCTTCAGCAGACAGAAAAGCCAGGCCAGGCAAGCAAGCCCGGCTCCAACCCCTCCCAAACACCTGTCTCAGCTGTTGGTTCTCTTCCGCCGGGCATCGGTCACGATGGGGGATCTGCCATTCAGACCCCCGGAGGCACTGTGCCTTCTGCCCAGCAACGGTGCATGGTGATGCCTGATCGCATGCGCTGGATCTATCGCGACCCTCAGGGCAATGTCCAAGGACCATGGACTGGTCTCGAGATGCACGATTGGTTCAAGGCTGGCTTCTTCAGCCCTGACCTACAAATCAAAAAGCTTGAGGACGTCGAATTTGAGCCACTGGCCCAGCTGGTCCGACGCATTGGCAACTCCCGTGAGCCTTTCCTTGTCCCCCAAATCGGCATTCCTCATGGCCCCGAGCCTAGTGGTGCCCAATGGGCTGGTCCTCCTGGAGCCGCCACTGCTCAGCCTCCATTCCCTGGCAGCTTCCCCAGCTTCGGCACCACCTTGACCGCGGAACAGCAAAATGCCCTCGAACGACGCAAGCAAGAGGAGCAGTATCTCATGGCCCGCCAGAAGGAGCATCTCGCCCAGCAGCAGGCAATCATGAAGCAGATTGGCCCATCCACCATGCAACCTCAGCTGCAGCACCAGACTAGCGCTCACAGCCTTCACAGCCAGCCTAGCTTTGGTAGCATCGCTTCGCCTTCTGGATATCAACCATCGCCAATCCAGGCTCCCATGCAAGGTCAACAGCAGCAGCCACAGGGTGGAGTTGCGGGCTTCTTTGATGCCGCGACACCCATTCGTCAAAGTGGTCTGCCGAATGTTGGACCCGGTATGCTGGGAACTGAACTTGGTAGCCAAGATCAGCTGCCCGCTTTGCTCGATCGCCTCAATGTCGGCCGCCAGGATCCTTTCGCCTTCGGTGGATCCGGTTCATTCGCTTCTCGCCAACCCGACAGCTTCCTGCACTCCCAGCAGGTATCTTCCATGCTCCAGGACCGCGAGGCCCTGCAGCAGGAGCAAGAGGAATTCGATCAGCTCAATGCCAATGATCCATTCGACCAGCAGGCCCGCGAGGAGCGACTTCGTCAGTTCCACGCTCTGAGAACACAGGAAGGTGATTTTGGCATGCGGACTGCCGACGGGTTGCCCACTCACCCAGCCGCTGTTTCTGCCCAGGAAGCCGAAGCTGCCGCTACTAGTGAAGAGCTCGCCATGGAAGCTCTCTCTGCTGATGAGTCTGCCAATGAGCCTGCTCTCACCCTCTCCCAACAAGTCCAAAAGGCCGCCTCCGCTCAGCGTCAGCAGCAGGAGCAAGACCAGCAGATTCAGGCTGCACCTGAAAATGTCTGGGGCGTCAAAGATAGTGCCATGCCTCAGCCTTTCCCTCCCCCTCCCTCCGCGTCTCCTCTGCCTGCCCCTGCCGCTCAACGCAACCGCCAGAATGTGGCTGAATCCCTGGCTGCTGGCTCTCAGTCTCGCACCCAAACTCCTATCGACGCACAGCCCACTTCCGTTGCTCCATGGGCAAAGGAAGCTGTTGATCTGCCCAAGGGACCTTCTTTGAAGGAGATTCAAGAGGCCGAGGCTCGCACTGCTGCTCAACGTGAAGAACATGCTGCCGCTGCTCGTCGCGCCCAGTTGCTCGCTGAACAAGAACGCCTTAGCCAAGCCCAGGCCCAGGTTGTCCCTGGCCTTCCCTCTTCTTCGAACTGGGCCAGTGCCGGCTCCCCAGCTACTCCTACCTCAGCTAGCTCGGCCTGGAACACTAAGACTCAGCCTGCACCCACCACCAGCACTGCAAAGAAGACCCTGGCTCAGATTCAGAAGGAAGAGGAGGCTCGCAAGCAACGCCAAGCAGCTATTACCGCCGCCGCCGCTGCTCAAGTCGCAACTCCTAGCCCCCCTGCCTCCGCCACCAAGCGCTATGCTGAACTTGCTAGCAAGGCTCCGGCTCCTGCTGCCACTGCTGCCGCCGCCGCCGGTGTTGTCCCTACCGCTTCTGGTGCTTGGACAACCGTCGGTGCTGGTGGTAAGGCTAAGGCTCCTCCCGCCGCGCCTCTCGGCCCTCGCTCGACCAGTGGAACTGTTCCCGTAGCTCCCGTCTCTGTTGCTAAGCCTCGCCCTACTATCGCCACCCGCAACGTGACAGTCGGCAGCGTCCCTCAGACTAACTCCAACCGTGCTGTTGAGGAATTCACCAAGTGGGCTAAGCTGTCCCTGGGCAAGGGGCTGAACAGCAACATCAATGGTAAGCCGCACTGATTCCTCAAGAAACCATATCAGTTGATTCTAACTACTTTTTAGTTGATGATTTCGTCCAACAATTGCTTTTCCTGCCTGCCGAGGCTGAGATCATTTCGGACTCTGTCTACGCAAACTCTCAAACCCTTGACGGACGTCGCTTCGCTGACGAGTTCATTCGCCGACGCAAGCTTGCTGACAAGGGAGTTGTCGATCCCGTTTCGCCCAGTGCTTTTGCCGAGCAGAAGAATGGTGGCGGTTGGAGCGAGGTTGCCAAGAAGGGGTCTGCTTCAAGCGCTTCTTCCCAGCCTCCTCGTGAAGAGGAGAGCAATTCTGCATTCAAGGTCGTTGCCCCCCGCAAGAAGGGCAAGCGGTAATGGTGTGCACAGTCATCCTTTAGTTAGAAGCGCGATATCTTACATTTGTTTGATTATTTGAGAATTGTTTTTGCGCTTTGCATTGGGGAATAGCCCTCGACCCCATGATGTGAACATGAGTGGATCGGTTTCAGCCGTTTGGTCTCGTTCAAGTTCTATGTACCTCCATACATGTTAACAGCGCTAATGTATTTTTGCATGCTTGACTATCTCAAATTCTCTGTTTAGAATCTCCATCCATGATTTAAATAGTACGGTAGCCTTCCACGAAATGTGAAGAAACCCGCCTAAGTAGGCATTCCCAGGCCCAAGAAACGCTGGCGAAAATGACGCCCAATCGTAGCAACCAAATCATTAAGGTTGAGTTGAGATGAGCTCTCTCGTCTCATTTTGGGCTGTCATGCCATCTACCTCGGCATAAACATCAGCAATTTCCTTTTCGTATGATTTCAGAGTTCCTGCTCGCTGTATCGTTCCTTTCCCAGCGCGAAGCATTGGTTTCGCAAAGCTTGTGAATATAATACGAGACTTATCAATCCGAGCTTGCACCGGGCATTCCCTATTGGCCTCTTCGACAGACGGCCAAATGTCTTCGACAAGCGCCATTCGATCAGCTAAAGATAATTCCTTCTCGTCACGGCTATTCACTTCGACGAGTAAAGCCGCCTTTGATCGTTGAGCACCAACGACCAAAAGGCCAGTGATCCATGGATTCTGTGCCTGGATGTACTGCTCCATGGATATCGGATTAGTCTTTTCACCGGTTAAGAACGCAATAATGTCGTCTTTGCGAGCTTGCCATTTCCACATGTTTTGCTTCTTAGCATCGGGATGTCGCACGAACAAGTCTCGACTTGCATACTCCTGCAGATCTGGGAAATAGGAAAATGTCGGCTGGTGTCTTTCCCGGTCTGGGTGACGCACAACAACAAGCTCGTGTTGATTATCTCCTTCTGGGCGAAATTCAATTCCCATATCGGGGTGTATCTCCATGTATTTCCACTCTTCAGGCTTGCGGTCTCTCCTGAAAAGAACTGGGAGGAGACCAATTTCCGTAGCGCCAAATTGATCTATCAGTTTCACTTTTGCAGCGACTCTGTCTCCGAGGTCTTGAGGGAGGTCTCCGCCACCAAAGAATATGAATTCCAATTGCTTGCTGCAGAATTCCAAGAGCTCTGCGTTTTCAGCTAGCTCCTCTATCACGGAGGGGGTAGTAAAGACACCATCAACAGAGGTCTGTTTCATGCCATCTACCACCCCACAAGCCGAGGCACTAGATAATGCAGTCGGTAAGATCAAAGTCCCACAAAATGGAATAACATTGAATACAACATGGAAGAGATAAGCTGCCTAGATGTAGCTGTTAGCCCCATTCATGACATGACCGGGGATTCACCCTACATGGAAAGGAGGAACAGTCACAAATATGCGCCTTTCTTGTAGCATACGGTATAGACTGTCAAATCCGTCGGGGGTGGGCAATCGAGTCATCTTCATAAAAGCTGCGCCCACCGCAAAAGTCATCTCAATTGGCTTAGGAATCCCCGTCGATCCCGAAGTATGAACAACCGCGAAAGTATCGGCCCCATTTGTCGTAAGATTTCTCGAAAAAGGAACATGCTGATACTGGGTCTGCAAAAGCTCATCCGTATCAGGAATCTCAACTACCGTAGTTGAGGTAGCCTGTGCGATATCGGAAATAATTTGAGGCTGGGGCGTGGGTGCTAGAAGAACCTCGCATTTCATTGTCTTTAGGAGGCTGGTGTGTGCTGCGATGCTATTGCGTGCTGAAGGGAAGAACATCTTCAAAATGAAATCAGTCTAGTACGTCAAATGTCAATCTTGCTTCGACATACACAATAGCCTGCTTTCAAGGCGCCGATGGCAAGTATCGTGTATCTAACATCGTTTGGTCCTATATAGGGTAGCTTCTTTGTGCCATCCCCTTGACCAAATGAATCGATCAGGAATAAGGCTACCCCATTCACGGCATTAGCTAATTCTCTATACGTAACCTTTCTATAACCTTCAGTATAGTCCGTTGCCGAATTAGGAAACTCGGCCCAAATTCTGTGCGGATAGAGGGCAGCATGGTGATCAACAATAGTAGGTGGAAGCTCCTCAGAAGGGTCAAAGCTGTCGAGTGTCATTTTATCGAAGTTCTAATTCGGGATCTATGCTGTTGTTGTGTAACTGTCAAAAAACTTGATTTCGAATTTTCTAGAGGAAACAAAAAAGACATACGTTGCATTCTATCGTGAGCCCTAAAAGTGGAGGACTTAGTAGTGTTGGTCTATCAGATTTCTGTAGCTTGATCTCACTTTCCTGCATCGACACATCAGCAGCACAGCTGGCAGATGAGCAAACATGTCTGAATCGCCAATCAAAACCCACAACCCACTCGCCTGCAGGTGCATATCGCTCTTTTGGCCGGTAGGGTTGTTTGGTCGATAACTCAAGCGATTGGCTATAATTAGTGGAATGTGTGACTTTCCATGCATGTCAATACAGAATAACCTGTATATTTTAGTTACATACGTGGTGAAGTATTCGTAGTTTCAACTTTTTTCAGGTAGCCATCGACCTGGTGCCCAGTCTTTGTTGAATAGTGGCCCTGATGCTCCTGGACCGCGTTAAGAGCCCTCTCTTCTTGGAGCAACATCAAATTTGAAAATTTTCCATCGCTCTATAACTATCAGAATTAAATCATATGAAAGTTCTATGAAACTTTTCCGAGTCTCTCATACGGGCATTTTCCAAGAAAACCCATAGTGATGTTGCTGGTAGTATCCGATGTGTTAGCAATGACGCAATGATAGTGTGCACTAATTGTCCCGAAATGGGCTGGAGGCGGGTCGAAATTGTATTATAAATAAAGTCCTTGTCTTCCCAATAGAATGAAAATTGGAAATACTCGACCAAAATACTGAAAAAGTGCTTTTGTCAGCATGTTTTTGTTGCGCGATGTGTGATGGCAATCATTGGAGGAGGCAAGGTTTTTCTGATTATTCAACACTCCGACGGGGGCCGGATATGATGAATAAACCACTCCGCCACTGCAATAATCTCCTGCTATCTCCCCAACTTTTCCCATTACATCACTTCTAGCATGCTAGATAAGTGAATTCAACTGCTTTCTGTTGAAATCGTTTGAAAAACCGAAGTGATGGTCGAGGCTAAAGCTGCATCGCCTGCTCCGCGCAAACGAGGACGTCCGCGAACTGTCACCGACAACCAAGAAGTTCCCGAGGTAAGTCACAATGCGAAAGAACACAAGAAATAAAGGGAAAACACAGCGGCTCATTCGGTCTAGAGACGTCGCAAACAACTCCGTGTCGCACAGCAAGCGTATAGAAAGCGAAAAGAAACAACCATAAACAATCTGCAGGATCGCGTCCAAGAACTTGAAACTGGAATCGAAGATCTCAGCCAGTCTTTCTTATCATTCAGTAACCTTCTTCTCGAAGCCAAACTACTTCAGCAAAATCCAGAGGTCGCCTCGGCTTTGCAGAAAATTACTCAACAATGCGTGGCACTCGCAAAACGAGGATGCGATGAGCCGGAAGAAAAAGAAACAAATAATACCGTCGTCAAGATCGATCGTGACAAGCATACTACTACGCCGGAAATAAACCTAGACTTTGACGCAGAGATAGTGCGGGCGAGTGATATTTCGTTTTCAGAGGATCCATTTCAGCCTTCTTTGGCGACATTGGCTCATTGGACACAATTACCACCTACACCACCGCACCAGGACCAACCTATTCTCCCCTTCGGCATCCTCTACTCTCCACCTTCGAATTCCTTTTCAAATACAAGCCAATCATCACCAAGTCCTCCGATGACAATAACTCCAAGCAATCTCATGCAACAAGAACGACAAAGCTTGTCTCATCGTCTTGTTCGTCAATGCTGCTACAATGGGTATTGGCTATTGAACAACGACTTCGATAATCAAGCGAAGATAGAACAAATATTCCGGGTTCCGCTATCAATAACTGAGCGCAACAGAATGATCACTTCATTTTATAACGCCATGCATGACGAGGTTGGCGATCTAATCGATCGCAAAACACAAGTTCTCAACCCTTTGTTCAATACAAGAGAAGTCTTTTCAGCAGAGCACCTCGCACGCACATCACAAGCATGGCAATTTATTTCTGAATCCGGGTCTGGAGAATATATGGATGCCAGTGGAGTACAACGATTTCTGGAGCGGAAAGGGATTAAGATCTCAGATGGTGATTCTGTGTCCTCGAATCCCTCCATCAATTATTCAACAGAAGTCAATGCATCCGCGTTTATACGATGTGAGTTCCTATTGATTCGATATTGCTCTATCAATTATTAATCTTTTCACAGATCTTTCACGTCGATGTATTTGCGTTGGTTCTGGCCCGGCATTTAATCGAAAGGATATCGAACAGGCTGTGTATCTGTCGAGTCCCCATAATCAGTGGCAGTTTGAGGCCCGGGGGTGATTGTGCAATTCACGTTTGTAAAACAATACAATTAATAGTAATGACTGAATGATTATAGTGTATAATTTACTCAACGCCTAAGTATTTGCTTTCTAAAATATTCTATCCGAGTCTCCCGTCTCCAATTGCCATTCGCAACACCAGTCATCTTTGTCCAAACTTGTGCCTCGGGACAGCAGGGCTGAAGGCAATACCAAGCCGCTTATGTTCAAGCAGAATCCTTTATACGACACACTTGCTACTAATTTGGCAGGTATTTAACCTTCATACCAATTTCTCATCCGGCTATCATCGCCTTCAGCCGGTTGTTTGGAACTGCCAGCCTTGCGATGGTAAATGAATGACACGTTAAGGTGGGGGAATCCTGACTTCGGGATCCGGCATTGCCATTACTGTAAAAGTCAGATTCTCAGATATTCCAGTTGGTTTCCTATATGGCATAACCATTTTCAAGAATATAAATGACCTCAATCAATCCATCTTCCAGCGCTAGGAGACCGAGATCCGATACCTTAATCGTCTCTTTTGTTAAAGTAAGCGGGACCAAGTCTCCTTAGAAGGTCTAGTTCCCCGCCCTTCATGCTACACCAGTGGAGCTTCCACAGAATCTCAACAATCATTGGTTCGGAAAAGCTCCAAGTGACTCATTCTCGAGCTTGTAAGTTGTTGTTACAAGGCGCCTACTCTCAGACCTCAGGATAAACACGATATCTGCCTGGTTCGGTGTTGCCTGAGTCATCGAGGTAACACAAGAGTAATATTACTTTAACCTCGACGAAGCTTCCACTGCATGATACTCTTCATCGAAGAATTTCCACCGGGTTTCTAGAACTCCCGATTCTTGCAGCCTCCAGCTTGCCCATTCCAGCGCAATGTCTACTACTACTCAACCTACCCCCTTTGGGAAACCAATGCTAAAGCATTGGCTCTTCGATCCTTCATATAAATGCCTCAACCATGGTCTGTACAACACGTCACATTCCTGAACAGCATCGAGGAAAAGAAAGAAGTACTTCAAGAAAAGCTGACCCCGCTATATCAGGCTCTTTCGGCGCTCATCCAGCCGCAGTCCGTGACGCACAGCGCGCATTCCTGGACCTAGCAGATCTGCGACCGGATCCATATATCCGCCAACAACATACAAAGCTTCTTGACAAAGCTCGTGCAGACGTCGCAAAAATTATCAATGCACCCAAAGACGAATGTGTCTTCGTCAAAAATGCCACTACCGGCGTTGCGACCGTCCTATATAACCTGAACTTCCAGTCCAACGAAGCGCTGATCTATTTCGAACCCGTCTACGGAGCCGTTGAGAAGGGTATTGTCTCCATGCAAGAGCATAGCCCATTCCATGCGCGGAAGGTGGGCTTCCAGTTCCCGATCTCTGAAGATGAACTCGTGCGCCGGTTCCGCGAAACGGTACGTTCGGCTCGAGAGGAGGGTTTGACCGTTCGCGCGGCCGTTTTCGACTCCATCGTCAGTAATCCGGGTGTTCGCTTTCCTTTTGAGAGATTCGTGGGTATTTGTAAGGAAGAGGGTATTCTGAGTGTCATTGATGGCGCGCATGGCATTGGACAGATCCCACTGGATATGGAAGTCCTTCAGCCGGATTTCTTCACCTCAAATTGTCACAAGTAGGAGAAGCCTTTTGCCCTTTTTCATGCATGTCTTTTTACTTGCTAATTGGTCTATCTAGATGGCTATACACACCTCGTAGTGCAGCAGTCCTCTACGTCCCGAAACGCAATCAACATTTGATGCGCAGCACTCTCCCCACGTCATGGGGATTCATCCCGGCAGCAGGCTCAGCAGAAACCATCGCATCAGTCCTCCAAGATCCAAGCCAAGTAAAAACGCAAACTCCATACGAGGAACTCTTCGAATTCGTCGCTACTAGCGATGATTCCGCGTACTTGTGCGTTGAAGCTGCGCTGAAGTTCCGCAAGGAAGTCTGCGGAGGCGAAGAGGCTATCATGGCGTATTGTCAAAAGGTTGCGAACGAAGGTGCTGACGCGGTCGCAACTATCCTGGGTACAGAAGTGCTTCAGGAGCCTGATTTGAAGGATGGTGAGAAGAGCAATATGCGTGCTTGTGCTTTGACGACAGTTCGTCTACCTATCGCTGTTGCGGATGAACCGGCTAGCTCTACGCCCGAGGGTGCTCTTGTGACTTTATCGCCGTTGGAGGCATCTCATGCATTTGCGTTTATTCAGCGGACATTGCTGGATAAGTATGATACTTTCGTTCCTACTTTTCAGCATGGGCCGTGGTTGTGGACGCGCTTGAGTGGGCAGATTTATTTGGAAAAGGGTGATTTTGAATGGCTTGGTGGTATTCTGCGTGAGCTTTGCGAACAGGTTGCTCGGAGGGAATTTTAGTATAGATAAAGCGAAGCAATCGCTGGGTTTTAGAATTTGGAATCGCTTGGATTTTAGATATGTGAATACTAGTATGGAAGTACTTACCTCTTCAGTCTTGCCTGAAATTTCACCATCTCTCGTCATCTCGACACCACCTGCATGAACACATGGCAAACATCATCTCCAAGCTATAGTCGGGCCGCAACGGCAAAATTCAATAGAGATACAGATACCCAAATGCTCCTTGAAGTATTCTCCATTGGCTGATAGAGCTATACATGTTCTATCACGCCATCACAAGCTGGGGTAACCACAGATCACCTCATATCTGACGAACCTCTCTAAATGCGGGGGCGTTCGTGCCCTTTTATAACTCGATCTTGTCCCCAAGGTAGGTAGTTAGTATCTTATTACTCTCTGTCTGATATCAATCTAGCCTGCGATCTAGAACTTGGAATATTGAATCTAAATACCCACCATGTCTGTCGCACAAGAATTCGAAGCCGCCAACGCAGAATACGCCGCCTCTTTCACTAAGGGTGACCTGGCTCTGCCTCCTCAACGGTATTTACGATCGTCTCATTGATCGTATTAGAAAGCCATCATCATTCTGTTCTAGGTTCTAATTTTCATTGCCTATCTATAGTAAAGTTGCTATTGTGGCGTGTATGGATGCACGACTTGGTAAGTCTCCTCCCGGACGTCTAGCCAGTGGTCCAGAAAGCCAAAGTATACTACTAGTTAGTGTGCTACTCAGAAAAATACAACTCACAATAAACTACCAGATACGGCACGCGCGTTAGGTCTTGAAGAAGGCGACGCCCACGTTATTCGAAACGCAGGTGGGCGCGTGACAGACGCGCTACGCAGTCTCGTCATTTCACAGCAACTCCTAGGGACTCGAGAAATCATCATCGTGCACCATGTATGAGAAAAAAAAACCCCTTCTCAAGATCGAAGTGAAAGAGTTACCTTAGCCTGGGGTAGCAGAGAGAAGATTGGAAATGCTCGTGCTAATCTGAAATTGATCATAGACGGACTGCGGCATGCTCACTTTCACTGACGAGGTCATCCGCGACAAGATCCGCGAGGATTTGGGTCAGAATACGGATCATATTGCCTTTCTTCCCTTTGGTGATCTTAAACAGAGCGTGTTGGATGATATCAAGCTTTTAAAGGATAGTCCTCTGGTGCTGGATGTTCCGATCACGGGGTATGTTTATGAGGTGGAGACGGGCAAGATCGTGAAGGTGGAATGAGCGTGGGCAACAAGGTTGAAGCTGTGGCAAATTAATAATCGCCAGTAGTGTTGTGAATACCCTGAGTTCGATACTAGTAGTTGATAATATAATGGACGATGTTTGGATGTTGAAGTTATTCAGCCCCCACCCGAGTCTCACCTCAAGATCTGCTTGATACTGTGCAGTATATAATCGTGCACCTGGACGCGGCCCGCCTCCTTTGCCCCATGCAAGTGCTTATTGAAGATATCAAAGTTTTCTTAAACCCCGACTGAATGGATTTCCAATCATGCGCAGAGTGATGCCTACACTGACAAATGCCGAATACTAATACCATGCTCAGCTGAAAGGCCATGGGAGAACAGAAACCTTCACACCTGATCAGGGATGGCACGTTCTGCCTTGCGCTTTGGCCTGGTCACCAGCCACAAGTGCAGGCATCAATCTTGCTTCCTAAAATTTTTTGCTTTTTCTTTTGAAACAAAAGGTTATTCCCGTTAGATATTCGGGAATTGGCTATTACGCATACAGTACGGAGTACGGAAAGACACGGTAGTATGTGTCCTCTCGGTGACCTTGTGTTGTTGCATACTACTAGTACGGGTGCTTTGGCTGTCAGTTCATCACTCCCCGGCCCGACCCACATTGGCGGTGTACGGCAGTGGGTCTAGTTATGGTTTAGCCACTCATAACACTCTGCAATCGAGCATGAACCACCCAACCCACAAGTGCAAAAAAAATTCGATCAAGCAAAAAAGAAATCTCGTGGTTTTTTGTAGGAATAGCCGAACGCGGGGGTCGAACCCGCAACCTTGAGATTAAGAGTCTCACGCTCTACCGATTGAGCTAGCCCGGCAAGGGCTGTTGAAGGACGATGCCATACAATGAGAGATATCGGCGATGAGAATCTAATCACCTCTTCCACAAGGTACAAGGTGTGGCGAGTGGATGGACAGGGGGTAGGTTCACCCGGGTGCTGGGGTGAAAGACACCGCGTAATGCAAATGCAAGTGAAAAATTTAAAGTGCCATGCGTACAATTGATGCGCGAAATATTGTCCGAGACTCGAAGATGGGAAAAGGTCGTGCCTTGTGTGCACGGTCCAAGGGTGTTCTAGAGCCAGATTGTCTGTGAGTTGATATTAGCAATTGATAGTCGCCTCCAAGGCAGACAGAAGATTGCAAGAGAACATTAGAGAATCGCGCGCGTCAAGCGTCGTACGAATAATGAACCACGCTCGTCATGGGTGAAAGTTCCCTTGGTAACCCCTGACAGAAGCATCAGCCGCCCGAAAATCGGGGATAGGGGGCGGACGCCCGAGGGGAGGGAAGTAAGCAGAACAAGAAAGCCGAGATCGTGAGAGAGAGAGAGAGACGTGAGAGAAGTGGATGGTGGCTAGTGGCTAGTGTGTCGAATCATGACGAGAGATACGAGGGATTTGTGGCTGAGGCTGAGTATCGAGGGGAAAACAAGAAGCAGTACGGAGTACCTGTCAGACTGTATGATGATGATGGATGGAGGTGTGGCTTGCGGCGGAGCAGTTGAGGCTTGAATTGAGAGGAGACGGGAGGTGGGACAGAGATAGGGGATAGTTTGGGGTCCAAAAGCAACACGAGGGGGCGGCCGATCGTCGACTATTCTTAGGATTTTGGACAAGAATATTGAAACACCGATCTGTTGTGCTAATAATGGGTGTTCGATGTATGTTATATCGAGACTGAACCTGAATCGCTAAAGCGAATGTTTCGAATATTCTGGGATGTCTCGATAGACGCTTGCCCGGAGAGACGAGCGGATGCGGGGGACAAATGAGCGCCTGGACTACCATCATTATCAGGGACCCAGCGCCAGATCAAACGGACGTCATAAAAAAATCAATAGAATGAATGGCCCTAGATGAAAATCCACGATGTCAATCTTAGGGCGCAGGCGCCCGGAGTATTTTCACGCAAGTGCCAGGGCTAGTGTGCAAGTGCCAGTGCAAGTGACGTGAACATGTTCTAGGGAGCAGATGGAGGGGACACGAGACCCTGCCATCGGCGCAGGAACACGAGAAGCTCAAGCCACACGTTCTGGGATGGGCCCTAGCCAATGATGACGAGTGTTCAGCTGAGCAGGCAGCAAAGACAAAGGAGAAGAGAATTGGGGAATCAAACGTCAAGGAATCATCAACCATTATCATGACGTGCGGCAAGTGATGCAGGTGCAGAACAAAGGATATGATACACAAAGCGCCCTGCTGCAAACAAAGCACGAAAGAGTATACCAGTAGGACAGTCTTACCTCTCAAGAGTAACAAGGATAGGACAGGATGGAGAGGAGTGGAGTAGGGGGAGGGAAGAGGAGTATAAACTAAACCAATCAAGGAATCGGCAGGGCAGGGGCCACAGCGGGCGGTGCAGTGGACTGAGCCACTCCACTAGTCCCGGGTACTTCTAGTCTCATACTAAAATAGGCGGGCCGGCGGGTACCACCACAGAGCCTCGTCTTTTCCCCCCTCCACCCTGCACCCTCCACCGTTCCCAGGCACCAACTACCCTGCAAGCCTTGGAGTATTGAAATTACTTGTGGATTACATGCAGATACAAATACTAAAACACCATGCATTTCCTGGGACCCTCCTATATATTCTCTTCACTCCCCCTCCAAATTGAATTCCAGTTCACATACATCTACATCTACAAGACTATTAGGACATTCTACTTAAATCACCTGCCACTTGCCTACTACCACCTGGGCAGTACTTGATCATCCACACCACTCATCTCTATACATCCTCGTCATCCACCTCGTCCACATCCACACTCTCTCGCGTGACTCTCTAGAAATCATTCAAGCTGTCTCCCAGACGTTCAACCACCTACTTTATTGACCCGACCTCCTCCACCATAGACAATCCTTCTAGTTTGTCTCGGCGTCTCTTTGGGATTCGCCGTTCAACAGAGATGCCCGCTCCTGTTGAGATCGTCTCGGCCCCCGCTGTCGTGCGGGACTTGGAGGTTGACGAACAGTTCGTCGCCAACAAGTTTGAACAACACATTACCCACTGCTCCCAGTGTACCGATGCCCTTGATGCCTCTCACGATACCTTCTGTGAGCGTGGTCACGCCTACGCCCTCGATGTCAACAACTACCTCTACAGCCAAGGTGGAAAACAATTCGCAGTGGTGGATCGAGAGAACGGCAAGCTGCGAAGGGTCAAGCTTCCCCGTGAAGCCAGAGCTGTTCTCCGTCTGCTGGAGGGTATTGAGGCAGGTCTACTTCTGAGGTCCTCCAGTCGAGGCCGTGCCCGTGCCGTCCGTCCCCCGTCCAGCAGTTCCAATCCCACCGTCCACCAGAGCTTCGATAGAACCTACAACGTTGCTCCTCGCCTGACAATCCGTGAACCCACATTCGATGGACGCACACGATCATACTCCCCCGAAGCCGAGCCTGCCTCGCCAACCATCATCACCCGCAAGCCCCGCAGCACCAGCGGCAGCAGCACAGGCAGTGTCTCTGGCACCACCAGAAACTACCGGGTCGTTCTTCACCAGTCCCCTCGCAGCTCTGCCAGTCGTAGCCCAGCGAGTCGAGGCTCGCTGTATGGCTCGGACCAGCTGGACCGCGCCGAGCGTCGCTACGAATCAAGCCATATCAGACGCCGTTCTGACTACTACCGTTGATAATTACGCTCATGGTTGCTTGAAGAATGCAAATCTTTCTTTGTCGTCTAACGGATACGATTTATGAAACACCCAACACCAGCCCCGGTTGCTTTACAGAAGCTTCACTTCCACCCACGCTCTGGGGGGACATTGACTGTCCCTCCAAAAGCGAAACCGCGAGACGGTTATTACCAGTTTGTGGATTTACCCCACAACTGGCCGCCCCGTTCGTCCTTGACTTGAAATTTGGAAATTGGGACTCAGGGCCTGCCTGGTTGCGCCCCAGAAAGAGACCACCTTGTTTAGTCGGACACCCAGATTGGAAAGATCTGGCTTTTGGAGGATATGACTCGAATACCTTCCCCCTCCCTTTGCTTTGAGCTCTATAGTTCTTTGTGCATGCTTGACTGCACCATTATTGGCCCGAGATCCTTCCCTCCCTCATGCAGCTTCTGCGGGAGAGTGGGTAACGGCCAATTGGGAAGTGAGAGGTTGCCTTTTTGTTACCTGCATGCATGTTCTTCCTTGATGCACGTTGTTATTGGTCATTGATTTTTGTGACTCACTCGTTTATATGTATGGAGAAACCTGTACTTGCTTGAAGGTTGAAACATGATGATACTATTTCCTTTGTTTTTGAGACTTGATGTTGCTATGCTCTTTTATGATTTAAGATACTCTATGAATGAATTTTTTGATCTTATCAACAATCCTTGTGTAACAAACCAATCTTCCTTATTGTCCCCACAATGTAAGCTGTCAACACATCCCATGGTTTGGTTGTGGGGTGGAGCACCTTCACCCGTCATGGGGGAGCCACTTTGGATCCGCCTAGTCCTCGTGAAGAGAAGATTACCATCCAGGATTTTCCCACGTACTGTGTATACTGAATACACTGGATCCATTCCGATAAGGCTACGCTAATACAAGACTTTTTTTTTGATCTCCATCTCCATGAAATCATATTCCATTGATCATCCATCTGTTGGTACATGAGTCACTGCGGGGCTTTGTGGCTGATGCCGGCGGGGCAAGGCTGACATCGGCCTCTAGATGGGGTGTCCGATGAAGATCGCACAAAGAGATATTTTCTCCGGTTGTGATTGTGAGAGAATTTGAATCTCTTTTTGCATGAAACTGTTTCGTTCTCTTTTATGCAGGTCATACGTAGTCTGAATGGTCAAGGTTCCTCCACTTTTCTTCATCATAGTCTGTGCCGGTACCGCCTACCCGCACTCTATAGAGTAACGACATAATTTAGTAGTATTTGGTCAGTTATTGTATAGTAGGATATCTAATTAGCCATTCCATTTTGTGGCTATATGATATTTAGCTGGTTATATTATCTGAGTAGTAGATTGGTGCTATTGCTACTAGTTATAGGTACTATCTAGTCTATTCTGTATGTTGGTACCTAGTGTACTCCGTACCATAGTACTGGTATCTTTATCGAAAACCAAATTGAACTTTGCACACTGACTAGTACCATGGAGAAGCACATGCTAGATGATAAACCTTGATGGAATTGATACACAAAAAGAATTGAATTGCAGTGATTAAAAGCATTTGAAAGAGTATATAGTCTCGAGTTCCGAATAAACCTGAGCATTGCCTACTCGGGTAGGAGAAGTGTAGGGTACAACCAAACGGTCCCAGTATCTGTACCTAACCCAGGGAAACTTCAAGCTGTTCCCTCTTCCACTGATACCCTTGAAATAATAAATCAGGAGTAGCGATTTAAGTTGACCCGAACAAGATCAATGCAAGGGTAGGGACATGCTAGTAACTCCCGCAATGTCTTTGTTAGGGTAGTGCTGGTATTGTTCCAAGCCGATGATCCTACTCGCGATGTGTCACAGGCCGCGCAATAATGAATGGGAGAGAAATTGAATTGTTTCCCCAGGAATGTTCTCCGGAGACGATATTTTATTTGTCTTTGTCAAAATGCGCTGCCAGGAAACGATCGATTTCAGTATCAGCCAGACAAAGTACGGTACCTCAAATGGACGGAACTACCGTCAGAGCGATGGATCTGCCACGGGTAGAGCATCAGCCTATTTTTGAGATTGCCAAACTGGTAGCGAATGAACCGGTGGGCGTTGGATCTGGAGGGGGGATCACTGCAGAGAATGAGACAGGTCCATTTTGGATCTGGAGTGGAAATTCAGGGGTTCATGTTGCCTGAAAGAAGATAGATCAATGTTTTGGGTACCGGGGGGAGTGATTGGACACATGTCTCGTCAATCGTCAAGTTCCAAGCCCCCCCCCCGTGATCTGATCCTGGAGGATGAGGATGGACCCGTCGATTTTTGCCAGAATCCACGTGGAATAGGCCAGCTAGTCGGATCGATTGGCAAATATGCATATCTGCTGGATGTAAGGGGGATCTACGGGGGATCGGTACGGGAGTACCCTGCCATGCCCCAGTTCAAGTGTCTCAAATAATTAGTATCATGATAATCTCGAGGCTGCTTGGATAGTCAAGAGATGAAAGAATTAGTCATTGTTCTGTTTTCAGTAGATATTAAACCATGCAAAGAAAATACCAGAGTAGTGGCAGTGGTAGAGAGTCAAGGATGAAACTGATGCATGCTAAAACAAGAAAGCGAGACGGAAGATCCACCAAGCAGCACAGACAAACCCACGGACCACATCCCCCAGAAAGCCTCATCTTCGTCCAATTGTCCCATCTTCATACATACAGGTACTCCGTACTCCGTACCTTTGTCCAGAACTACGACCCATGTCTAGCACCTACATGTTTGCTGGTAAATTTCTACCCATGAACCATTTGTGATTGTGATACCTTGCCCATCTTGGACCAATCACATTGACATCGACAGCTCTCTAGCGCAAGAGCCTCATACACGTCGTTTCTCACTCTCTGACTTTCTTACTCCCTCATCATTTCGTCTTCCCCTCTCCCCTTCCCCTCTCAACTCTTCATCTCCACCTTTCAAGATTATCAACATCGCCCATCCCGAATAAACCCTGGGTGGCACCCTCATCATCTTCACCCTGCCGATCCGTCGTTCCCACAAGTCACCATCATCGTCACTGCAAATCTTCCGTCCTCTTCTCCCCTCCCCACGCTACCGAATTCCACCCTTTGACCTGCTACCTTCCACCACTCTTATTCGCCAACATGTTCCATGGGTGCCCGTGACTTCGAGCTCTCTGATCGGTACACCTACTAGTGGCTTCTTTTCACGCCCGGCCTCTATCTTCCATCCTCCCCGAACTCTCCCCCCTCGACCTCGACCTGGACGCCCTGACGCCCCGTTGCCCGCCTCGCAGCTGGAACAACGCGCCCAGCCACAGATATCCGTATCCTCAACCTCCCGCCCATTGATGCGACCGTCCGTGTCGCTCTCTTCTATCATCACACCCATCTCGAACCAAGTATCCTTTCCATCCACAACTCCCTGATCGACACGACTCGTTGCCGCGTTTCTGGGTCCGAGCTTTCGCACTGTGGCGCAAGCATCCGTGACAGAGCCGACACCACACGCTTGAAGTTCCTCCGTACCCCGGCGCATTCAATAACGCTCACATCTATTGATGGTGGACCATACTGATCTTCTTCAACAACTCGAATACTCGTCGCCCGCAGTGACTTGATCCAGCTCCTTGTCAAGGGTTTCGGGCGAGTCTGGGACTAGCCATGCCCGTGCGAGAGCACGAGCAAGCAGACCGGCAGGGCTCCGCGAGCTCGGGGAAGAGCTGGATCTCGCAGGCGACGATTCGGAACAGTGATGGAACTCGTCGGGATACGAATCGCACGGCCTCTGAGCCAACCTCTGACGGTCGCGATGTCGACGCCTTTCCAGGCACCCTGACAGACAAGTAAGCTTCCCTCTCCCTCTCCTGGCAGGAAAGAATTCGTGAAAAGGACGCAACCCCCGATGTTTCAAGTCACGAAATTCTTCCATGGAGCTGTGGGCGCTAATAATTTGCCAGGCCTGAATCATCCCAGCCTCCCAAGATCGACTGGGGAGCTTCCATGTGGTCATGGAGCTCCCCCGACGTCTCCCCCACCGAAGATCGCAAAGAGTCTAGCTTTGGCAATCACCGAAAGGCACTCGCTGTTCTCGGCGCTGGTGATGATATAGCTAGATCAGGTTCTTCCAGTCCGCGACCTCCACCTATCTACCAACCTCGCCCCAATGAAAACACCGATTTCGAGTCGATAGCTCCTTGGGCGACAAGTGCTGGAGCCGATGGCCAAAAAACATTCTTCAACGACTTCTCGGAGCATGAGGCCTCACCTGCATCCGCCACATTTCGCCCTACAACCGGACGTACCTTTTCCAGCGAACCGGCCGAGTTAGAGTACAATGGAGAATATCGCAGACCATCGACTACGAGCATGACGAGTAGCACAGGGTCAAAATCGTCGACTTTCAAGGACAAATTCAAGAAGAACTTGCTACCAAAGGGCTCAGTCAGTCAAGAATATTCGGTTGATGAATCTGGAGAAGGACAGAATCTCTCAGGCAGGCGCGGTGGTCCAATTGATCAGTTGCGTGCTCGAGAAAGAGCCAATTCCGACGGGTCGGAAATTTCGCAACGACAATCTCGATCTCGAGCGGAAACACCTTTGCCTTCAAGTGACATCACTCCTTGGGTATATCAAAGCTTTAATGACATCCCACAGTATGGCGAAGCTCCCGTCCGGCAAGTTCCCATTGGTCCTGATGGCCAGCGGATAGGATCTCAGGGAGGATCCTCGCAATCTACTCATAGAGATTCTTCAAGTCGACGGGGAGCAAATGGTCACCGCCACTCTCGAAGCAAAGAGGAAAAGCCCACCATCGCTGGCGATCTTGCAGACTACCAATTTGCTGGCTATCAAGGCCGCCCCTCCGTTGGACGAGACGACTTCTCGGTTGGGTTGAAACCTCACAAAGATAGTCATCTCCATTCTTCCACTGCTATGAGCTCTACTGCCAACCTTGGTGGTCGATCAACGAGTCCGACTCCTAGCGTGCAAAGCGCTATCTATCACCATGGCCACCACTCTCCCGGGGGTCCTCCCAATAAACAAAATATCCTCAGCAAAATTGGTCGATTCTTGCCTGGGCACAAGCAACACCATGACAAGTCAAGGCGCGAACAATCTCCAAATCGACACCGACAAGGAAGTCTCGAAGGAACATCCACCCCTCGTCTCGACACGGCAGATTCAGAGCGCAGAAAAGAGTCCGGCAAGGGCCTCGGCATTGGAGGACGAAAGTTAGCCCGGCGAGGCTTCAGCAACCTAGCTGGAGATATTCACCCACCGCGAAGTAATACCTCTCACGGCGAAGAAGGAAAGCATTATTTCTCCTTGGATACCGACCTCGATGACATGCGAGGGGTGCGCACGGCATCCCCCGGCCCTAACCGCATTCCTCGTGGAGTTGATGGTACAGTCACGCCACGGGAGGATGTCGTCCGGCCAGACGTCCTGCAGCAGGGCGATAATGGAAATGACAGCTGGCACGCACCTGACAGTTGGCACGTCAAGAAGATACAAGATGTTGCTTCAGAAGTCCAGGGAGATCACGCCAAACCTGCGGCTGGGGTACGAGAGCGGGATGGAGCCTCTTATTTCATTCGAGTCTTCCGCATCGATTTGACATTCGCTACGCTTTCTGCTGGGTTGAACACGACCGTCGCAGATGTCCTCTACATGCTTGGAAAGAAATCCTTCCTTCAGGATCATCTCAATAATTATGAAATTGTACTGCGGAAGAACGATCTGTCTCGACAACTCGACCACAAAGAAAAGCCAATCTTGATGCAGAAGAAGCTGCTAGAGCAAGTTGGCTATACCGAGAAAGATCGAATTGAAGACATCGGACGTGAAGACCACAGCTACCTTTGTCGCTTTGTGTTTTTGCCTACAAAATTGAGTGGGTATACCAGTCTGGAGGCAGATCCTGGTTTTAACAAGATGCAAAAGTTCAGCCATGTGGATCTTCAAGGGCGAAGTCTTGTCACAATCCCCATCACCCTCTACAAGAAATCTTCTGAGATCATCTCTTTGAACTTGTCCAGAAACCTGTCCCTGGATGTACCCAAAGATTTCATTCAGAGCTGCATCAATCTACGGGAAATCAAGTTTATCGGCAATGAGGCTTTACAGCTTCCACTGAGTTTCAGTTTGGCCAGCCGACTGACATACTTGGATGTGTCGAATAACTTCTTGGAAGAATTAGATCATGCCAACTTGGATCGGCTCACTGGCCTGGTGAGTATCAAAATGGCAAACAACCAACTGACAGATCTACCAAGCTACTTTGGCAACTTCCAGTACTTACGAAGCTTGAACATGTCATCGAACAGCTTCAAGGTCTTCCCCGAGTTCCTTTGCAAGCTTCGAGCATTGGTCGACCTTGATATCAGTTTCAACAATATTGAAAGCATCCCTTGTATCGGAAACATGACAACTCTTGAGCGTCTGTGGATGACAAACAACAATATCAGCGGGCCACTTGATGACTCTTTCCAAAAGCTTGTCAATCTGAGGGAAATTGATGGCCGCTTCAATGCAATCACAAGTATTGACAACTTGTGCGGACTTCCGAAGCTCGAGCAAGTATTTTTCGGCCACAATCTGGTTTCGCGTTTCAGAGGCTCGGCGCCAAAACTACGCAGCTTGCATCTCGATCACAATCCCCTGACGCAGTTCGATATTGATTCCCACATGCCGACCTTGTCCTCGCTCAACCTCGCATCTGCCAATATCTCTGCACTCAAGGATGCCATCTTTGACAACATGCCAAATGTCTCCAAGCTTATTGTGGACAAGAATCACCTTTCATCGATTCCCGCGCAGATCGGCAAACTACGCCGACTGGAACACTTCAGCATCATCAAGAACCCGCTCGGCTTCATTCCTCCCCAGATCGGGTGTCTAGTTGAACTGAAGGAGTTCAATCTGCGCGAGTGCAATCTGAAATCTTTGCCAGATGAGATCTGGCACTGCGCCAAATTGGAAACCTTGAACGTGTCCACGAATCTTCTCACCACCTTCCCTAAACATGGTGCTCCGCAGCCTCTGGTACCCGGAGAGCCGACTATGACACCAGTCACGACGCCGGGTCTCACTGGAAACCCCACCTATGAAGATCTAGGCCCTCTTGACGAACCAGATCTTCGGCGACCCAGTCAGAATTCAGGCAATGTTTTGGCATCGGGATCATCGCCAAATGGCTCTTACCGAAATCCTTCTATCGCTCCCTCTGTTGGACAGCCACAGTCGGGCAGGAAGGTATCTACTGCCTCGCGCTCTAATGCTACTGAGGGAAGCTCGTCATCTCGAAAAGACTCAAATTTCTCGCAACATGCAGCTGCTTTGACATTTGCTGGATCTCTTCGAAATCTCTATCTTGCCGATAATCGATTGGATGATGAAGTTTTCCGCGAGCTTGCCCGTCTCCCAGAGCTGCGTATTGTGAATCTTTCCTACAATGAGCTGACGGAGTTGCCGCAAGGTGTTCTCAAGAGATGGCCGTTGATCTCAGAGCTCTACTTGTCTGGAAACGAGTTGACTTCGCTCCCGTCCGATGACCTGGAGGAGGGCAGTAACTTGAAGATCCTTCATATCAACGCGAATCGCTTCCAGGTGCTCCCGGCAGAACTGTGCAAAGTTAGCAAGCTATCTATCCTCGATGTCGGTAGCAACATGCTGAAATACAATGTCTCGAACTGGCCATACGATTGGAATTGGAACTGGAACAGAAGTTTGAAGTACCTGAATTTCTCGGGTAACAAGCGCCTGGAAATCAAACCCAACATTGCTTCCCTAGGACCCCCAGTTACTAATGGTGCTGATTTGACCGATTTCACATCTTTGACCCATCTTCGTGTTCTTGGGTTGATGGATGTGACATTGACCATCCCTACCATTCCTGAAGAGAATGAGGATCGTCGTGTGAGAACGTCCGCTTCACTTGCTGGCTCGCTTGCATATGGAATGGCAGACACCCTTGGTCGAACTGAACATTTGTCCATAATTGACATGATCGTGCCGCGTCTGAAGCCAGACAACGTGGAGACCCTTGTGGGTATGTTCGACGGCTCGACCATGTCGAGTGGTGGTTCTCGTGTTGCGAAATACTTGCACGAACACTTTACCTCTACTTTCTCTTACGAGCTTAAGAGGCTTCAACCGGACCAGGATGAAACACCACTTGATGCACTACGACGAGCATTCCTGGCCTTGAACAAGAATATGGCTGGATCCGCCTACAGATCTATTGATGACCGCGAACTACGACAGTATAATCGCCGATCATCCAATACGAAGCAGCTCAACCAGGACGATATTCAGGCCGGAGGTGTTGCAACTGTTCTGTACCTGAATAACATGGATCTCTACGCAGCCAACGTTGGTGATGCCCAGGCCATTCTCGTGAAATCGGATGGATCACTCCGGAACCTGACACAGGTCCACGATCCTGCAGAGGCGAGTGAGCGAGCTCGCATCCGTGCTGCTGGCGGCTTTGTGGCTCGCAATGGAAAGCTGAATGATGTTCTTCCTGTGTCGCGATGCTTCGGTCATTTCCCAATGATGCCAGCTGTCATCGCAGCTCCCGCTACCATGCACACAACACTAACAGAGCAAGATGAAATGATCATCATTGCTTCGAAGGAACTGTGGGAGTATGTGGCGCCTGAACTTGTCGTCGATGCTACCCGGGCTGCGCATCCAAACCTCATGTTTGCCGCACAGAAACTGCGAGATTTGGCCATCTCCTTTGGCGCTACCAACAAACTTATGGTCATGGTTCTTGGCGTGAGCGAGTTGCAAAAGCGACAGAAGAAGTTCTCCCGACCTAGCATGAACTTGGAACGCTCTGCATTCCCAGATGACCAGATTGTGCCGACAACCAAACTCCGCAAGCGACCCCGTGATGTTCCCGGAGACTCTCGCTTAGCCCGTTTTGATCGAGTTGAGGCTCCTATCGGTGAACTTGCTATCATGTTCACAGATATCAAGAAGTCCACAGGTTTGTGGGAGACATGCCCCGATGCAATGCGTTCTGCCATCCAGATTCACAATGATATCCTGCGACGTCAACTCGGAATCATTGGTGGATATGAAGTCAAGACTGAAGGTGATGCATTCATGGTAGCCTTCAACTCTACAACTGCGGCATTGCTGTGGTGCTTCAATTGTCAGAATCAGCTCCTTGAAGCTGAATGGCCCACCGAGATTCTCGAGCAGCCGCAATGTCGCATTGTCTATGATATGGAGAACAACATCATATTCCGTGGTCTGTCTGTCCGTATGGGTGGCCACTGGGGCGAACCTGTCTGCGAAAATGATCCAGTGACCAATCGTATGGATTACTTCGGTCCAATGGTCAACCGAGCATCCCGAATCTCTGCTGTTGCCGATGGTGGTCAAATATTTGTCTCGTCCGACTTCATGAGCGACATCCAACGCAATCTCGAGGTCTTTGCCGATGCCGAACGCTCAGCCTCGACCAGCTCAACGGACAGCCATCCGCGTATGGACAGTCTCGGCCACACCATTCGACGTGAGTTGCAACAGCTCAATAGCCAAGGCTTCGTGATCAAGGATCAAGGCGAACGCAAGCTCAAGGGACTTGAGAATCCCGAACCACTATACCTTGTCTACCCGCACTCACTCGCAGGTCGCATGACTGCTTCGGAAGAAGCGCAAGACCCAGATAGTAACCCCGCTATCATCTCACCTGGCTCTGAACTCGACCTCAAGACAGATTTGATCTGGCGCTTATGGGAGGTAACCCTCCGTCTAGAAAGACTCTGCGGTGCCCTTGAAAACCCAAGCGAACCTCGACTTCGAGAGCCAAATGTCGCGCTCTTCCACATGGTCAAGAACCACGGAGGCGAGCTGAATGATTCGACTGTGGTTAGCCTTGTCGATCAGCAAGTCACCCGTATTGAGGCCACCATCAACACACTCTCTGTGCGCCACATGATGCACCCCTTCCGGTCTGGAGATCGACTGGAAGATCACGCTGTTCCGATTGGCGAAGTCCTACAACAGCTTCAAACCCAACTTGCTGAATACCGCGCTCTCAAGGAACAAATGGCCACCGGGGCTGCTGGCATCCCCGATGGAACACCATCTCAGTATGGCAGTGTTTCCATGCATCCTTCGATGAGTATGGACAGCACCACAACCTCCGCTTCCTCTTCCTTCTTACATATACCCAACACCCCCGATACTCGCTCCTTCGATCTTCAACGAAGCACCCGATGATCAATCAACTTTGATCACCATACTTATGCTTATGAAGTCGACATAATATCCTCTTTTCTGTTTTTGTTTCTTGTTTACTCGGGCTTCATTTTGTGTGTCTTTTTCTTTTTTTGGGCGGCGTCTCATTGGTGGGGAGTCTTAATCTTGATTTACACAGCATTTTGCAAGGCATGGGAGCCACGGTGGATCTTTCTCTTTTCTATATCTATGCACCACTCACTTTGTGTATTTCGTGGGCTCCAGCCTCCTCAAGCGTGTACTTGGCTCTGAAATGTGAACATACTTCTAAGTTCTAACCATCCTTGATCTATAGTAGACTGCTGTCGCTGATAGTGAGAGTACACTAGGGTAGCATCTTATACTTCTACAAACTAATTCTACAAGCTCATATTTACCTGTCACTGTTTCACTTCTCCTTGGCGTTACAATGACGGTATGCCATTGACTAGTTAGTATCTTTGAACGATACATTTACGTGGATACTGTGTAGTCAATTATCCTTGTCAGTCATGCATGAGCCTCGTTTGTGGCGGCTTGGTCACGTGGTTTGATGCGTCGATTGTTTTCCTTTGCGTCATGGCGCAACGTCTTGCTGTCCTTTGATCTCCTTCACCTCATTATAAACTCTAGTCCTACTACTCTCTTCGATAAATATTCATCATTGTTTTGCATCATCAGATACGTCGTCCCATCCTATCCAAGCTAGTAGGGTCTGTCGTCGCAAACTTGCCCTCGGCCCCGCCTGTTGCCCCGGATACCAGTCCGACAAACTGGCTCGGGTTTGAATTGACAAGTGGACAAACAACCCACATCATTTTCCCAAGACCCCCCCTTCAGGTCAAGTTCCAAATCAAGGAGCGATCGGTGGCCCTTTACAGCGCGTATTTCAACTCGGACTGAACGTCAACCTGCGCCACAAGTCTCTTTGTCGACATCTGGTGATAATCAACCTAGACGTGTTTTATTGGAGGCTTGTGCATCACCGTCATCACCACCAACTCTTCGCGCACGCCAAACCTCCACATCATGGCGGACGAACTCGAATACCTCCAGTCGGACTTCGACTTGAACTCACTCACCGTTCCCCGTCTTCGGTCTATCCTCGTCAACCATGATATTACCTACCCTGCCTCAGCGAAGAAGGCCCAGCTGATCCGCATCCTGGAAGAGGAAGTCCTTCCGCAAGCAAGGAAACTCCTGCGCGAGCGCGAGCGAGTGAGAAGAACAAGCGCAGGAATCACTGATATGAGCAGCCGCTCCACCTCCGTCGCAAGTGACGACGAAGAAGCACGCGATTCCATCCGTCCACCACCAACGCCATCTTCAGTAGCATCGACAACCCGACGCGGTGCTTCGCGACGAAGCACTCGCCAATCAACTGCGGACACAGAAGAACATCTTGCACCAGCAACGCCTCTGGCTGTACCAAAGCGCCGAAGTGGTGCTGCGCGCTCTGTGGGTAAACACCCGCGTGCCTCGGATACAGAAACTGGCGATGATAATATGGCAACCCCGATTGCAGCTGCTGGCATTTCGCCGCGCAAATCTACGGCCAAGAAGTACCGTCGAAGTGAGGTGCTTCCTTCTACAGAGTCGGAGGAGTTCACACCTGCTGTCAAGACTGAGCCCAGGGACCAAAATGTCTTCACGGATGACAATCCCTTCCAAAGTGGCAGTCCCTCTGATAACATGCGGAGCCGAACTGCAAGTCATGAGGGTAAGCGCAAGAGTGGCGGGCGTTTTTCTACAGAAAGTCCCATGAAGAGCGGTCTACGGTCTAGGAAGTCAGCTACTCCTACAAGTATTAAGCAAGAAAATGGAATCAAGGCCCCAACAAGAGCTTCATTTGACTTTGCCTCTCGGCTACAGCCCCCGCAGGAGGAATCTGAGGAGTCTGAGGAGGAGGATGAGAGTGAGGTTGAATTCGGCGAAGAGTTCACTCCAGAGGAACAACTTGCTTTGGAGACAGAACAATACGCTCCACTCACGCAGCCCCGTAAGCGCAAGCAGAAGCAGGGCTCTACAAGCATAATCGCTTCATGGCTTGTTATTCTAGGTGTTCTTGGTGGCTTCGGTGCCTGGTGGCGCAAGGAAAAGATCGAGATTGGCTACTGCGGCCTGGGAAAGCCTACCTGGTCCCTGGCTGAAACCAATGTCCCTGAATGGGCTAATATTCTGGAGCCGGTCTGTGAGCCATGCCCGCCTCATGCCTTCTGCTACCCTGAATTTGAGGCTCGCTGTGAGCATGATTTCATTCTCAAGGCGCATCCTCTTGCGTTGGGAGGAATCGTCCCACTCCCTCCAACATGTGAACCTGATAGTGAAAAGGCACGCCGAGTCAAGGCAGTTGCTGATAGAGCTGTTGAGGAGCTCCGTGATCGACGAGCAAAGTGGGAATGTGGTGAGCTCCAGGAAGATGGCAAAGAAATATCGCCAGAAATCCCAGAGCCAGAGCTCAAGGATGAAGTCGCAAAGAAGCGCCGCAAGGGTCTCAGTGAATCTGAATTCGACGACCTCTGGAAAGGAGCTATTGGTGAAATGATTGAGAAAGATGAAGTTATCAGCAAGACCGAGCAGTAAGTTATCATCTCACATCCAGACATTCCTCATGTCTCCAGCCGTCACGCTTTTCGTTCCGGGCTTCATACCTCCGCCGGCTATCTCTTATGAAGATCTTGGTTCTGACATGGTGCACCGGAACTAACAGAGACGCCTTCGCAATTACAGACCTTCCGCCGTCCTCGTCCTCACATCAACATCCACTGCCCGACTCCCACTCACATGTGCCGCCCGCCGCTACGTCCGACTCGCTCTCCTCGCGTATCGACTCCCTCTTTCACTTCTAGCTCTGAGCCTTATAGCTCTAGCTTATGCGCGGGCTCGCGTTCTTGCCCGCCGCAAAGACATCGCCCGTGTGCCCGATTTAGTAGCTACAAGCCTTGACCGACTCGCAACGCAAGCTGCACTGTACGCACGCGGGGGAGCAATGGAACCTTACATCCCTATCGGTCAAATGCGGGATGATGTTCTCCGCTCTGAGCTGCAAGGCAAGCGACGTGAAGAACTGTGGCGCCGCGTTCAACGAATCGTTGAAGGTAACGCTAACGTTCGAGCCGCTGTTCGCGAAGGCCGTAGCGGCGACGTTGCGCGGTCTTGGGAGTGGATCGGTGGCATTGGTGGCGTAGGCGTCACTATCGGCGACCACGAAGGTAGCTCCCGTCGTGACAGTGCACGGTTTTCTTTACCTTCTCCTTCCAGTAACGTTGATGCAGGTCACCACATGGCCACCGAGATCAAGGAAGAGTCTGCAACCAGTCCAAGGCAATCCCGCCGTTGGGACGAGGGACGTCCGATCTACTAATCGACGAGCTGGTCTTGGTTGCAAACTTCTTTAATGACGACTTGGGTATCTTTGCATTATGAGATGCATCCCTTTCACGCTTTGATATCCACACGTTTTTTTTTTCTCATGTATGAGATATGGTGGAAAAGGTTATTTTTCCCCTTCCGTTCTCTCTGTTGTCTTCCTGGATTGGATGCTCTGTTGCTCCCTTGTCTCCTTTTCTTTCACTTTCACTTTTTTTTTTTCTATACTCATGTACATATGTCTTTTCTCTGTATCATCCTAGCTTCCATCACACCTGTCTAATCCAATACCCCCCGAAGACCGGTCTACCAAATTTTATCTCTATCATCTTACAAACTTGAAGGCGCAGACCACTTCTTTTTCTCCATTGGCTCCATAGAAAATCTTAGTCTAAAAGAGCCGATCAGCATCTTATCAACCCGTGTCAGAATTCATTCGCGCAGCGATCGTCTTCAGGCTTGCCGATCAGCGTGGCTGGGTCGAATTTTTGGTTCTTCAGCCTAGGTGGCTTTATTGCCGATCGACCTGTAGCTTGGAGACATTGATACATCCATAAATTCTTGATCATCTGCTCCTTTCCTCTGTATTAAAGGACATTTTTGGCTGCAAAATAGTTATTAAATAATAGCAGTGGCTATCTTTTACTTGGTAATTGTTGGTGTTGTTGTTGTCGTTGTCTTTCCGTCGTGTACTCAGGGTATGCTCGCATCTACCCTAGAATAAGGTACTTCTAGCAGTACTGCGGAGTGCCCACCCCTCCTAACATCGCGCATTGCCGGGAAAACAGATCGCCAAGGTAGTTTCTGCTTGTCAAATTACCAAATAAATATTATGCAAGATCATGTTAATTAGATCTGAAACATTTAGCTATTGGTCCTGCTACATAGAACCCCGACGGCAAAAGATGGCATCGGCATACCCGGTGATGAGACACGATGAAAGCCGGACCCCATTGAGAGTTCCATCCATAGGTACTCCTCTTGCAAGTGGGGGTCAAATACTACTATCTGGATACCTGCATCGTAACAAGGTGCTCCAGGACTACTACAAGTAGTTAGTACTAGGCTCGGCAGATGGCTGGGAGGAGTTCAAGTTGTTCCAGGCTAAATGGTTAGTACCATGGGTATACGAAGTATTTTTTGGACATTTTTCCTAGAATAGTTCGAGGGGTCTGACGCCCAGTGGGCACCGTGTGTTCAGATCGTCCTTTTCTCTCTGTATTGCGGCGCCACATTGCGTGGGATTGATTGAATGACATCTGTATTTACTTTTTGACATGTTGTGTGGAGGTGAACTGGGAAAGTACTTTGCATCGTGGTCGATGATTTGGAAACTTCGTTACTATCTTTCGTCTGGGGGCATGGTTACCCTAGCCTAGACATGGTTAACCTTTGTTTGCTTTGCTGTAGTTAGTTCATAACCCCAAGTCTCTTCCCTCAAGTATCATCTCGGGATTTGCTCTGCAGCTTTGAAATTGTAAAATGAATCCGCCTGTAACCGTCTATCCATATCACACTGCGTATCGTGCAAGGGTATACTAGTATGTGGGCGTCTTGCAGGCGCGGGATACATGAATCGATGCGTCTCGACGGGATGATAGACATTCAACCCAATCATGACATGCAATAGACGAGAATATGACGGAATATGACTGTATCCCGACGCATACATTTGTTTGTGGGACTCAGTTCGCATGCCCAAAAGTCCGGCGTCGGGCTGAAGGAGGCCTTTTTTTTCCTCATTTTTTGTTTTTGGTTCGAAATCCTGGAAGTAATATCCATTGGCGCGGACGGATGATCCTTTGGATGGATTCTCGTGTACCTATCCCAGCAGACCGCAAATCGTCTGGTAGTAAGTTGACCGCTCATTTCTTTCTTTCTTTTTTGGTTCCTTGCTTCAGCGGGAATTCTCCGAAGCCTCGCTCTCTTCTCCTCTCTGGTACTATCTCTCTGAATGGTCAGATGAAAGGACATGCCGGATTACATACTGTACATCGTATCATGACCCAGCCCTAGAACAACAAAGTGGGTACAGAGGGGCAGGATGGTGGAAAGGAGAGATGCCCCGCCCTGATTGCTCTGCGTACTCATTGTCTGCTTGGGTGTACTCTGTCCGTTAGAAGCCGAGGGAACTTTCTTTCTCGCTTCGGCGGTTTGCAGCGTTTTAGTTGCATGAAAGCGAGCGCGGAAGAGACAAGATCAGCATGTACATGTGGTCAGGCAGAGGTTCAGGCACCATTATCATGGTGTATGTTAATATTACTCGAATCTAATTATCATATAGGATCATGGTGACAAATTCACAGGATCGTAGGGGCAATCCTATGTCTTGGTGCTGGGCACATAGGTCGTATACTTCTCGGTGGCTAGGGCTTGAGCGGAACAAGCCAGGATTGAGGAACATTCAAGAACCACATCAAAGTCAATTACCTCGTACCATGAGAGACGATGACCCAAGCCACTAGTACCGGGTGTAGGCAACCATATGGGGGCCGATTGTGCGCTGATCCCATTTCTCATGAAGTGAGATGCGTTCTTCACAAGCGTTGTACATAGACGCAATAGGGCCGATCCGGTCTAGTGTGGCTTCGTAACCCGGTAGATGGGCCGGATTGTAGTTAACCTAGAAGAGCAAACGCTCGCTAGGGAATGTGGGCATCTTCTGAAGAATTGGAGGAACGAGCTCGGCTTGGTTGGGCAAATAACGGTTGACTGGAAGTAATATCCCGTGGTCAGTGTGGTGTCAGGGCAGAAGGCGCCGCAATCCACTTCCAGGACGCCAGGGGGGACCGACAGTCCCAGTCTTCCACTTTGCTGGGTCACCGGCGGTTTGTGCGGTCGTTGAACTACTTGGATTGATCATGGAAAATTATACCAGACTACCTTACTTGAGCCTGCTCAAAACCGACGGAATTCTTCGCCGAATGCCTTTTTGGAACATGCGCCACGACCCACTCATGCTGGCCCAAATTGCGTTTGATTTGATTATGCCTCCTTTTTTTTGAGGATGGTCGGCACTGGCAGTCGAGTTGGTGAACGTTTGAGTGCCGACGAGGCGTCGAATAACAACCTACCTCAAGAGGAATAGGTCAAGTGGAATTGACCAAATTTTCATGGCACATACTCCATAGCAATATCGATCACGTTTCATCGATCTATGTATGCATTAAGGAGGAGGTTGTTTGATTAATCACGATCCTCATTACGCTGTAGGTTGCAAGGGCAATTGGTATTCTGTCCCTATGGTACTAAGTTAGTGTAGATCGTATACACCTGGGCAGCTATGTTAAGTTCTGCCCAGTGATTCTCAGAAGTCTTCGGACATACAAAATGAACCAGTCCAACATTTCCATGAAAGTTTCCTTGCAGAGAGCGTATTCAACTTTGCGAAGACTATGTCTGACGTTGGTGGTTGTTGGATCTTGTGGTTATGGCGTCGGGCTCTGCGAATTAATCGGGGTCCTGCAGCGCCCTCAACGCCGATTCGGAGCAGTATTGCGCCAGCAGTGGCGAATCTCATGCCGCTATCTCCCGCTATCTCCCGCCATTCGCGCTTTAGGCCGGGAAATTATTTCCACGTGAATACAGTCATCAATTTCTTGTCGAAGGATTGAAAATGTGCATTGGTGTATGTATGGTGAAGTACTCCGTACTTTGGAATGGTCCATCGACAAGTTGAACCAGGTTCATTGCAGGCTGCATTTACGCGGTTGGACGTAGATAGCAACTTACAAACCACAAAGCCCCATTTCATAGGTGGTACTCCAATTACTTTTAGTGGTGGCAGTACAGCAACAGTGGAGTCGTGCATGCTTCATTTGGTGGGGATTGCCGGTCGTCCGCAGCCTGACGTTGCAGACGCCAGTGGCAAATATCTCAGGCCTGGGAGGAGAGGAGACATTCCGCCGAGTTCTCTAGGACCTCCACGCATAGGATGCAGATGATCTCCTTCACGAATCGACACCGGCTAACCATGTCTAGAAACGGTATGGGCTTTTTCTGTATGGCTTGGTGGAAAACGAGGTGCTGATCCTGCCAAGCAAGCAGGCACATAGCGTTGATACAGTCAAAGTGGACAAATTCAGTAGATCAAGGTGGAAGTCGGCAGATCTCTAACCGTACTTGACATGTACTAGCACAGCATAGTATGCTAATGGTTATTTTGTCCACCTAAAGACCATACCAAAGGTTGAAACTTGAATATTGACGAGGTATTGTTGAAGCCAACCCTAATTACCATTCCCTTTCTCTCCCAAGCTCTCTTAACAGGGGGACCTTGGAACCTCCATTGGCAAAGTGAAAAAGATGCACCAATCATCGGCCGGAAAAGAACTCCTATTTAGACGATCGACTGCAGTCCTTTTTGGGGTGGGGGACCACAATTGGTATCCAATGGTGCATGAGTGGACGATTCCAAGTGTGACAACCTTTTGAAATCGAATGACGGTCTATCAGATTATCTGATTGGATGAATCAGTCGGAGAATTTATCCGGAACTATTTCAGCTTTCCACGTTACCCACATCGTGGTTTTCTTTCTCTCTTTTTTCTTTTTCTTTTCTCTCTTGCAACCACACGGTAATAGGGCAAACTAGTAAGCCTCCAATAAAACTGTCCGTTGAATGTTGGTTTCTTCAATGCCCTACGCCCCAAATCATGATGTTTCTTTCTTAAACCATGGACAATCTGCGCCTGTATATGGTTTAATACTACATACATAATACCTAGTAGTAGTAGTAGTAGTAGTAGTAGTAGTAGTAGTAGTAGTAGTAGTAGTAGTATCGAACAATTCCCACCGAACCTCGGGGTTTTATCTCCGAGCCAACAGATAAAAAGATATTTTTCCACGGAAAGGGTCTAGATGAACTCCATTGATTCCAGACAAGCCTATCAAGCTTGAGAGTTACTCACCTTTTAGCCCCAAGGAACGAGCACGGAGAAGTTCTCCGAAAGTGCTTAGTATGGAGTAGTGTATACATAGATCGCATAGATCGCAGGGATAAAGTCAATAGTTTGCTGCAATGGGATCTTTCAAAGGAATCTTGTCAACAAACTACTACCCAGATGGACAAGGGGAGAAAGTCCTACTCTCTTCAATTTATCTCCAATCTCTCTTATAGTACTTTAAAATTGAAGATGAGCAAATTTTAAGAAATTTTAAGAAATGCATACCTAATATACCAGGAGTATCCATGGATTTGACCGGGATAGGCAGACTAGTAGATACCATATAGGGTACCAAATAGATCGTTCCTGAAGATACGACTGATCAACCATGTGTACATACTAGTCTTTTAGCAAATGAGTTCAAGTTGTAATTAAAAAATACTTGTAGTAAATAACCCAAAAAAAAAAAAAAGGAAAATATTATTTTCCCCTCTTGTCCCTAGGATGACCCACGCCCCTCTTCTTCTGTCTGTCCTTACCTAGGGGAATGTCAGACTGACCACAACCTTTCCCACCTTTCCGCCACACACGTCTCGATCTCCCCGTGTCCACCCCCCTTCTCCATTCCCACTCAAACCACCCCCCTCAACCCCCTCCACCTACCATTTTCGCCTTTCTAAACGGGGCAGTGCGTCACGGCCTCTGGTCCTGCAGAAATTAATGCACGGGGATACCAGCCAAAAGAAGAGGCCCTAGTGAGAATCGTCTTACAGCCCGCTTCGGGGCTTGCCCCCCCTCTCTCCAAAAAATACTATTTTTCGCGTTGGATCCACGTCGTTGACATGATTCGTGTGGCTATATGGACTATGTTTACGATCGTGGCTGGTCCCTCTTGAGTCAACTGTCACTTTAACGCCGTGAGCCTCTTTCTACCATTGCTTCTGTCTCTTACTTCTTTCCCCTTTCCTCCAATCCCTCCACCTACCTCCACCTCCAGGGCGTCAAGCAATGGGCGATCTTGGCCGAGCCATGAATTTTCAGCCCATTGCTCCTCGCCCAAACTCTCTAGGCAATGGGCGTGGAGGTGACATGCCACCCGGTGGTGCTAGTGGTGCTCCAGAGGAAGGCAAGGTGAAGAGGGCATCAACAGCTTGTAAAGAGTGCCAAAAACGCCGAACAAGGGTATAACGCCCTCCCCCACCCCTCACAATACACTGATCTCCCTCTTTCCCATTCCCCTCTTCTCTAATTTTACTTTGCAAGAATTCCTTGTCGCACGATCCTCCCCGCTATCTCGTCACTCCCCTCTATTGTCAGCTAATTCTCGACTTCTTAGTGTACTGGCATGCCTGGTATGCCGTGTTCGGAATGCATCGCCCATGGCCGTGAATGCATCACGGACGAAACATCAGATAAGCGTCGGAAAGCCTCTGCGAAGAAGACTCAAGAAGATTTGAAGAACACACAAGAAACCCTGGAACAAATCTTGTCCGTCCTTCGAGTTAGTGATCCACCGGCTATGCAACATTTCATCCAGACCGTTCGCAACGGTGCGTCTATTCCTGATATTAGCGCCACGGCTCAACAAATTCTCGCCGCCCCTCCCCATACCCAACCCTCCGAACGTCTCAATCCTCAGAGCGCGCAAAATCCACACCACGGCATGGATCCAAATATGATGGACCCAAATATGAGGAATTACTTTGATGCCAGTCCGCAATAATAGTCTTCATATCGTCCTAAAGCATCGCCCTACATTGTATTTTGAGGGCAGCGGGAAGCGTCCGTTGCATATCACCGGAGTGACACTGGGTCTTGCCTTTTTCTTGCACAGCGATCCCATACACGCATTGATCCTGCACTGCATTCGTCTTATTTCAAGATGGCCGGGTGGCCGTTTCATAGTCTTTGTCAGTCGGTGGTCGTCTTGATTCTTCCGTCTTGCTCTCTTCTCTCATGCTTCTGAAAGCTTGCACGCCTTGAAAACTCAAGGACTGGCTGCAATGACCACGACATTTCTATGTCTCACGCGATATCATTTTCCAGTTTTCTCTCGTTCTGATGGTGCCTTCCTTGACCTGCCCGGGTTTTCTAAACCTTGAAAAACCAAAAAAAAAAAAAAAAAAAAAAA